>PISX010033219.1:0-15444 GCA_004024625.1 Mellivora capensis | reverse complement strand
CTATTTCTCTAAGTGTAGCGGCAGTGCTGGCCGCCAAGGAGGTCTCCACCGCTGGAATAGGGCAGGATGGAACTCACCTTGGAAGAGTTGAGGATAGCCCTCTTCATTCTGAGGAGAGGGCAGAATTAACCCTGTTGTACTATGAGTGCCCTTAAAAATTGGTAACTCAACTCTGAAAGCAAACATCAGATCTAATGCCTAGCAGTTCTCCTGGAGTGAAGTGTTAGGGAGATGGCTGTGGAGGTGGAGTGTCTAACTAATCGATAGGCACTATATCAATGGTCAGATCAAGTAGAGAGAGATGGTCTGTGAAACTAGAGATTATCTTTTTTTAAAGGTTTATTTATTTATTTTTAGAGAGTGAGAGAGAGAGAGAGAAATTGTGGGGTAGGGGGGGTGCCCAGGGGCAGAGGGAGAGGGAGAGAGAGAGAGAGTCTTAAGCAGACTTCGTGCCCAGCATGGAGCCCAGTGTGGGGCTCAATCTCACGACACTGAGACCATGACCTGAGTGGAAACCAAGAGTTGGATGTTTAACTGACTGTCCCACCCAGGTGCCCCATTAGAGACCTTGTATCCAGCTTACCTAACGTTCTGATGCAGATGCTCCGGACTGTCACAGTGAGCTACTGTCCTGGTTGGCCAAGAATGGAAAAGAATCTGGAAATGTGAGATTTTCAGCCTTAAAACTGGGCAAGTTCTGGGCAAACAGGAACAAGTTGGTCACCCTACTGGCAACCAGCTCTTCCTGAAAGAGGTGGTCAGGGTTCCCGGGCTTCTTCCGTGTTATGGCTTCCAAATCTTTATCGCTTGACTTCCAAGATTGCCCTGAGAGCTATCTGCATTCCCTTTCAGCCAGAAGAGGGAAAGAACATGAAAGATGCCATGGGAGGTTTTGTGAGCCATTTCGGAAGTACCATACCTATCATCTGCTCTCGTCCCATTGGCAAGACTCAGTCATGCGGCAATACTTAACTGCTAGGGCAACTAGGAGATGGCGTCTATCTGTGTTTCCAGAAAGATCTTATTTGGCAATCAACTGGCAGTCTCTGGCACGTCAGCACACACAGGTTGTGATGAATCTGTGAGTATTCATATAGATCCCAGCCAGTGATGTGGTAGTATTTCCTCCAAAGATTTTTTCTCTCACCATTTCTTTAAATATTTGTTTGGATGATCTTAAAAAATTTCTTTTTTGTCATTTAACCTTTTATTTTTCTGTTTCTTCTATTGGCTCTGCCCCCATCAGAAATGGTTTTTTGTTGTTGTTGTTTTTGTTTGTTTGTTTTTGTTTTTTTAATCAGAGAGCACCGAGTCTATATTAGGCAGAAGTAGAGCTCTGACCCAGTGCTAGTGGAAAAGAAATTCAGCATAATGTTGCTTTCCACTTGTAGAGGGTACCCCGTCAGGAAGGTCAGGGATCCTGTTCTGGGGGTGTGTGTGACAGTTTCCAGCCCTGGGGTAGACTCTAATCCTTTAACCCAGACCAGAACAGGAAGACGGAATGCTCCTGGAAAGGTGTCTTTCAGAAAAAGGATCAAAATAGAATACCGCAAATGATGGAGCTTTTGAAAGACTTGAGGATTACTCTCAGGAACGTATTACAAGAAAAATAAGACAATGAACAGCTCAAAAGAATGCTGTATAAAAAATAAATGTGATCATAAGATGCTTCTTGGTTCTTAGATGGGCCACACATCTATAACTTTACTAGTATAAACACTGATGATGTAATTACATTAGAACACGTGGCAAGAGGAGGTTGGGCTTGATGTAAAAAGATATGATGATCTTATCATAACAGACACTGTATAGATCATATTGAACATTGATTAATCAGGATAAATCTGGACAGGCATATCATCCAGCTATATGAAATTAGTTACTGTACAATTTAAAGAAGAGTTCAAATGGGAGACATACCATGGGTAGGGAAGGTAAGACTGGGGAGAACTGTTTCTCATCATAATCCTTTTGACGTTTTAAAAAAAATAACTCTATATGTATATGGCACTGATAAGATGAGGACCCTGGGATCATGACCTGAGCTGAAGTCAGACGCTTAACCAACTGAGCCACCCAGACGCCCAAGATAAAGATTCATTTTTTAAAAAACAGTGCAATGTTATATGGGTCTCATCCTACTGGTAGAGATGGCCTCAGCTAGGAATGCCTGAGGCGTTCCCTGGGGCCGATGCTGAGACCGGATTGGCCATTGTACTTCTTATCATGATTGCAGAGAGCATCTCAGCAAAACCCTCAGGGAACTTTGAAGAAAGATGTATTATGGTTCGGGGCACAACAATGGAGAGAAAGAAAGTGAGGGAGCTTTGACTTGAGGCTTGTTTATATGAATTGAGGGCGGCATGCTTATGGTCTCAGGGGTTCATTCTTTTGGGGAACTTTAAAGCATAAGAGCAGGAATTAGGGTTTGGGAAGGGAAAAGCAGTGTTCCTCAAGTGGTAACCCTTTCCGAAAGGGAAACTTCATGGGTATGGGACAGCCTGGCTCTTTATTCCTTTGTTTTTCTAGCAGCTGTATCAAACAGCTGGTAACCCGCTTATTCCAGATGGATGTCTTTGAAATGGGTGGTTCAGTGATCAAAAGCTGAACGTCAGGCACTTACATTACAAACACTTAAAAGTCAGGCATTTACACTCTAATCCAAAAGCTTATTGTGAGGTACTTACACAATATATGCATCCTCGTGGATTCCTGTAAGTATCATGCCAAAGGACAGAGGTTATTACCGAGGTGCCGTGATATTGTGATGTTAGATATTGTTGTTGTTCTTTGAACACAGGAGTGAAATGAAACAAAGAGTAGAGATCATCAAGAACGTTTCTGGATGTTTGTTACACAGAGTAAGTAGATCAGGTTGCTTAGTACTGGGGGCATAGATGAGATTGTATTTATTACAAATCAGTACATGGAACATGAAATCTATAGATTCTGAGCTCAACCAAGGTGTTTTTCTTTTTTCTGCATTCCTAAGTACCGAGGTGGTAGAGACAAAGGATAGGAAAATGCTACAGACATATAATTAGATAAAAAGTAGAAAATGGAATTATTGCCAACAAAACTCAAGATAATGCAGTGAGAGGAAAAATGAAAAGATGTCTATTTTAGATTAGTGAAAGTAAGTTACTCAAATATATTCTAAAGGACAACTGCAAGTCTCTTTAGAACTTAGGTTCTTTCAGGTTTTAAGGAGAAGACGTGGTAAGATTAATCTGGGTGATGGCAGATGATATCAGTGTGGCAGGAGAATTTACTGAAATTTTTTTTGTCTGTTAGTTTGTCCTGATGGTGTTCTCACTGTCTCTCCCAAGAGAGTAGACTTGCCATTTTAGGATAAAATGTAGCAGTTGCTACACTTCAGGAGGTCAACTCCTCTTTCCCTTCCTAGTGTTGCTTCATAAAGCTTGGATTTGGGATTCCAGGGTCCTTCCACTCCTTGACTGTGCTATCTTCAATACATGGCTTCTAAGGTAGCCTAGCCATCCATCCACATCCAGCCAGTATGAGGGCAAAGAACATTGGGGGGGGGGGGGCTCATGTGGAGATGGGTTTCATCAATGAATCCTGAAGGTGATCTATATGACTTCCACTAGGCTGTGACTTGGTCATATGGCTATTTTAACAGGTTCAGGAGGAAAAGAATCTATTTGTGTTCTGAGGACACAATAGAGAACAGCTAGCCAATCTTTGCCATACCTAAGGAGGCTGGACTTCAGGAGCCAGGGTTTCAACCTCGATAAAAATCCTGGTGCATAAATATGGCATTGGAGCAGAGAAATCACCTCCCTTTGGGGGACCATGCTTTCATGGACAACTATTTACTAGCAGTGACTTGTGTGGACTAAGAACCAGAGGTTATTAGTGCTAATAATGCTAATTATTTTTAATTAGCTCTGTCCCTTATGTAAGACCCCTTTGATCTTCGTGAAGGTAACACCCATCAATAATGAGTTGTTTGACCTTTCCTCCATTCAGGGAAAAGGAAAATTAAATCTGATTCAAAGGGTGTTTTAGCTATGGCTTCTTCACAGACAAACACAAAATGTCAATGGCTTATCACAATTAGCTTTTTCTACTACATGTCGATGGGTGGGCTGAAAAGTATCTGATTTAGGCTGGGTTCGGCCGTATGATGCGGGTTGTACACAGGTCTGCTCCATGTGTCTCTCATTCTGCTTGGACCGGCAGCATGTTCTCCTCATGGAAAAAGGCAGAAATCCAAAAGGAGTGAGCAGAAACATAGCATTCTGCTTAAGTCCTAAATTCAGAACTGGCCCACCATCACTTCTCTCGTATTTCCCTCACATTTCATTGGTCACAGCAAGTCACAGGACCAATCTCCACATCCACAGAGTAAGGAAGTATTCTCCATCCATGGAGATGGGGAAAGGAAAGAGTCACTATCTGCTTATTAATAATTTAACCCAAGACAGAAATGAAGTAAGGGTTGTATATTATCTGGAGTTAGGATTCTATCTACTACTTAAGGGAAAATCAAGTAAGAAAAACTGGGAACCACCCTAGAAACAGCACAAACTTTTGGTGTAGAGATGATGAACTTGGGTGTAGACCTATTTGAGGTATCTAGAAGACATTCAAGGGGAGACAGCCCCAGTAACAAGAACATAAGCGAATGCATTATTCCCATGTGTTACAAAACTACAGCCATACTTGGAAATAAGCCATACTTATTTCAATTCTAGTTTGCCTTCTCCCATAGGCACCTCACACCAAAAAAATGTGTTTTTCTGAGGAGTTCTAGAGACAGGCCATGACAAAAAGATCAGATGTTAGGCACCTGGAATTTTCCATGTGAACATAATAGGAACTTCATTATGAGAATATGGAAAAACAGATAGCCCAACCTAGAGTATTTTAATGAAACTAGATGAGGCAAAATTTGACCTTCTAATCAAAATTCTGTATGATAGTTTTAGGGGGACTGAGGTCTCAAAAATTGCAAAAAGTAGGCTCAAGATGAAAAGACTAAAGTATTCTTGCCCTCAGAGATAGTCAATTTATAGACCTAGGGTTACAAAGATAAAACACGGTTTGTTAAGTGAATTTCAAATATTTAAAAAGATGAATGTTTTTAGTATGTCCCAAATATCACATGGGACATACTTACACTAAAAAAATTAGATGTGGTTCATCTGAAATTTAAATTTAACTCTGTGTTCTGTATTTTTATTTGCTAAATTTGAAGCCCTATAATAAGCTTTCATTTCTGATGAAAATACAAAATCTAGTAGCTGTAATTAGTTTTCTATTGGTGTTTTAACAAATTACCACAAATGAAGCCCTTAAAACAATACAAATTTATTATCTTACAGTTCTGGAGGTCAGACATATGAAATGGGTTTCACTGGGCTAACATCAAGTTGTCCTCAGGCCTACATTTGTTCTGGAGGCTATGGGAGAATTCATCCCCTTGTCTTTTCAAGATTCTGGAAACTTCCTACCTTTCTTGGCTTTCAGTCTCTTCCTCCATCTTCAAAATCATCCATGTCACGTGTTCCCGTCTCTATTTCTGACTCTTCTGCCTCCCTCTCATAAAGACTCTGTGTTTACAGTGAGCCACCTGGATAATCCAGGATCATCTCCCCATTTTGTGATCCTTAAATTAATTGCATCTGCAAAGTTCCTTTTGCCATATAAGGCAATATTTTCACAGATTCCAGGGATTAGGGCATGGGCATCATTAGGGCCACTATTCTGCCTAAAACAGCAGCTTTCCAAAGATATTAGACTCATGGATGTCAAGTGTACAAGAGGCTAACTTTTTGTAACCTGTGTGACATGTCATCTCCAGTTTTTTGAGATTTTTCAACAGTTTTGTCTGCCAGCCCTAGGATAGGAGCCTATAAATTTAGTACCTGGTCTACTAGCAGGGCAATAAATCCTCCTGGGCTGAGTGTGAGCAAATCCAACTCTGGTAGGGCAGAGGATTGTCCCGAGTTATAATGAAGGGGATGAAATGAGGGGTGGGGTCCACGGAGATCTCATTATTCTCAAGATGCCCTCGAGCTCCCTTTTGGATGTTGCCAAAGCTATGACATTAGAAGGCAGAGGGATGTGACTGGAAGGAATTCTGGTGAACAATTCTCTTGGTTTTGCTTAACCTTTTCCTTAAAGAAGCATCAAAGAAGAATGTGGGCAACGTAACTAAAATGCCCCCATGTGGGCCGCTGTAACAAGTACTGCAGACTAGAGGGCTTATAAACAACAGACATTTAGTTCTCACGGTTCAGGAGGCTGGAAGTCCAGGGTCAGGGTGCCACCTCAACCGAGTGAGGGTCCTCTTTTGGGTCTCACACTTCTCACTGAGTCTTCACATGGTGGGAGGAGCTAGAGCTCTGTGGGGAGGGGGTGGGGGGTGTCTCTTATGAGGCAGTAATTCCATTCATGAGGGTTCCAACCTTACAGACTATTCACCTCCCATGGGCCCCATCTCCTAATACCATCACACTGGGGACCAAGATTTCAACAGAAGAATTTGGGTCACTGACGCCCAAACAGTCGAAGCTGGGGCAGAAGGAGCCCAAAGCAACTGAGGAATCTGATCACGTCGACCAACTGGACAGTTTCTCCAGCTGGCTGAAAATACGTCCGAGATCATCTGGTGTCAGATAGACAGAAAAAGAAAAAAAGATAGTTATTTGTTCCTGCTTTGTCGTTGTTTATGACCACACACTGGTTCTGTTACATGATAGGTATTATGCTAGATTGATTTCACCTACATCATTTTCTTTAGTCCTCATAACTCTCTTTCAAGGTAGATAGTGCATTCACTGGCTAAGCAGAGGCTGATGAGCGGAGAGATTAGTCTACTTGTCCAGGGTGCAAACAAGCTTAATGTCAGAGTCAGATTTGGCTGCTGGTATGTTCTTACCCCAGGCCACTTTTATACACTGTGTCATGTTTCTGAGATGTTGTTACACGTTCTTTTAAAAGCTGTTAAAAGGAGCAAAGAAGGGGACGCCTGCGTTACTCTGTTGGTTAAGCATCTGCCTCTTTCTCAAGTCATGATCTTGGGGTCCTGGATTGAGCCCTGCATTGGGCTCCCTGCTCAGTGGGGAGTCTATTTGTCCTCCTCCCTCTGCCCTCCCACCCCCCCGGCCAATCATGCTCTCTTTCTCTGTCAAATTAAAAAAAAAAAAAAAAAAAGGAGCAAAGAAACACCAATTAGGGGTGTTGTAATTGGGAGAAAGTCCCCTTGATCATTTACAAATTTCCTTCAGCCACATAGCATTTACTTAATTAACAAGGGTAATTGTGTCCCTTTCTGGAAGAGGAAGCGCCTTGTTTTCTATTTTCTTCATGGCCCATCCTCTCCTTTCCCCATGTAGCTTAATATCTGTTTCACAAGAAGATTATACCGAGGTAATACATTGTAAATGTTAAGGCATATTTTAGTTTTCTCTGGAAGAGACAGGAATTTCTGGCTCTCCTTCATGTTTCTCTTTTGTTCTTTATACAGTGAAGCTCCAGGGGAGCTTTCTCTCTTTTTCCACCAGGATTTCACTGTCCTGAGGCGCTCAGGGTTTGGAAATCCCGAACACCAGTGAGCCATGAAAGGCGTTGGCCCATGGTCAGACCCAACCCAATGACATCAACTGAGACAATCTTGCTCTGCTGCAAATATGTTTTTCTGAACACACCCAAATCCCAAAGATTTTCATCTCCTCTGAGCTCCGTAACATCTGCTTTGTCAAAAAAAAAAAAGAAAGAAAGAAAGAAAAAAGAAAAAACAAGTTGTTACAGAGAAATGAACCCAGTCTAGATTCCCAGAGACGACTCTTGGGGACAATGTTCCTCCTTCTAACAGACTATCAAGAGGGGATAGGTCCCAAGATCATTCTTGAACGCTCTATTTGTTGAAGATTTTCAAAGTCATTGGTTTCTGTAGAAGAATCCAGAGAAGGAGAACCAGGTACTGTGCTCTCCTAGTTTGGCACATGAAGGCTCCTTTAAATGCAAATGACCCAGAAATAACAGGGAGTGTTTTGAGACAAACTCAGTGGGGTGCCTGGGTGGCTCAGTGGGCTCTGGTCCTGATCTCAGAGTCCTGGGATGGAGCCCCATGCTGGACTCTGTAATTGGCGAGGAACCTGCTTCTCCCTCTTCTGCCTACCCCCTCCCCTGCTCATGCCTTCTCTTGCTCTCTCTCTCTCAAATAAATCTTAAAAAAAAAAAAAAAAAGAAAGAAACAAACTCAGTGATTTCTTTCCTGTTTTTGACTTTCAGTTTTCTTTTCTAAGTAGCTGCGTCACCTGCGGGCAGTGAGGGATGGCAGGTTGAACCCCAGCACCCTATCAACACAGAAACAGCACCGGGTGGCGTCAGGCACGCCTGGGGTTCGGTCCCAGCGCTGTCCCTCACTAGAAGTGTCACCCCAGCTAGATGACTGGATGTCACAAATCTCCCAATCTCTCAATTATGGCTTCATGATACTCTTCTTGGGATGCCAATATGAGGATATAATAAAATATATGCTGAGTGCCTGGTATGCAAAATATATAGCAATAGCTACTCTGGTCTGTTTTCCTTTTTCCTCCTCGGCACCTTGAACATAGTTGACCTTTTAATCAATTTTGGTGGCAAGGAAGGAAAGAACGGAAGAAGGAAGACAATGCCTAGAGTCACAAAAGCTTCTTTCTCTTTCTCGAAGTATCTTCTCCCTCCCAAGCAATCACTGAACTATTCACATTCTCTGACTTGCTTTGTCCATGCTCACCCTGTTCACGTTCCACCAGAATTTTTACCTCTTGATCATGAAGAATTCAAACGTTCCTTGATCTCCTATGCCCCAACCCCTCAGCTAGGTATTGCAGAGAATATAAAAATAGATAAGATGAAGCCCCTTTCTTCAAATCCCTTACTGCTTACTGCTCCAGAAGAGACACAAGACGCAGAACTATAATATGAGGGGAGGGGAAAAACCACGTTAGTATAAGAATCTGCTCAGGTACGACGGGAGAGAGAGAGGGAAGGGCTTCATACGGGCTGCAGTGTTTGTGCTGATCTTAAGTGGCATTTAAAAAAATTTTATTTATTAATTTGAGAGACAGAGAGAGCACAGAGAGGCAGGGAGAGAGGGAGAAGCAGGCGCCCCACTGAGCTGGGAGCCCTATGTGGGGCTCGATCCCAGGACCCCGGGATCATGACCTGAGCTGAAGGCAGATGCTTAACTGACTGAGCCACCCAGGCGCCCCTTGAGTGGCACTTGAACTTGCAGCCTAATGATATCCAGGAAAGGAATCCGCAAAAGCAAATGCATGCTGAATGAAGAGGCTGAGACAGGTAATCACCCTGCCGTACCCATGGCTGGCAACCTAGCACTTACTATGCGTCAGACAGAGCTCTATTCTAAGTGCATTACATGGACGATTTCATTTCATTATGAAAATGAATCGTGGTGATAAATGTTTATAGGCTCAAAATATCTTTGTTGCCATCTTGATTGAAATTAATATGCACCCGGGGGGCACAGGCTCCAACAGAAGGAAGCTGGAGCCCATGTGTTAGAACATTGAAGCTGTTAACCCGGAGCTTTGAGAATACAGAGCACTAAATAATCTTATCTTCTTTTACTTTCATATAACAAACAGAAAAAAGGAGACAAGAATATTGACCACTCGGGTAGTTTAAATATATAAGAGGCCTGAAGAGACCGAAAAAAATCTCTTTTCAGATCTATACTAATCCTGTGTCTTGTCATTATAAAATTAGGTCGCTTATTTAGAATAAGCTTCTGGTAGGAATCATCTGCTTTAACTGTAATAATCCTGACCTTTAAGTCTATGATACTCGTTTTAATTAAGAAATTATATTCATTGTTGGAGAAACCTGAATTTACTTATGAATTTTGCAATAACAACTGATTTCTTACACTTAACCTGTGTAAAAAGCTGTCATATTCTCTTGGACTTAGGAAAAATGTTTTTTTTTTCTTGCAAAATTATACAAGTGAAAACTCAACAGTGATTATAGTAGAATTACCTTTAACAGGCAAGGCAGCTGTCTGGGCATTTCACCTGCACATAATTTCAGTAGTACATTACCCCCATGTTAAGGATGACGGGACTGAGATTGAAGACTTAGTCCTGCCTAGGCTCTGAGGGTTTCGGAGCCGGGACTTCTGTTTTCAAGTTCAAGGAATGTGCTTGGTAGAAGTCCAACCCACTCCAGCTTTGCTTTAAAACCCTCTTCTGCCATTGCTGGCACCAAGCGTGGCCTTGTCATCAGCTGTTTCCTGCCGGATCGAGCTCGCAGGGGTCATCAGGCAGACCCATTCCTGGGGGATACAGGGCTCCTCTGACAGCCAGCTTCTGCTTGAGAATGCCTGGTGGCCCTGCGGAACTTTCCCTTCCCTTCCCCGTCACCCCCTTCTCTCCCTCTCTCTGTCACTAAGGGTCAGGTTGGCGTCATGGTCTAACGGCTCTTCCAGTCTTCCCCACTTTCTCTTATAATCTTTCCTTATTTAGTTCTTTGGTGGCATCAGCTGCTCTGGGTCCTGGGCTGACACCTTGAGTGACTCACCCATAGCCACGCAGTAATAAAGTGGCAAATCGGGCTCAGGCTGGTGCCAGAACGGGGGAGTGAGCAGAGGGAGCAGGGGAGTGAGCAGTGGGATACAAAGCCAGAGGAGTGGTTACTAATAACACAAATTCTATAGAAATCTTCTAGGTGGAGAAATTGATCAGAATGCAGTCAGAAATTCTTAGAGACAGGATAGGGACACACTATTTTGGATATTCTGTCATTATGAGTCCCCTTTTGGAGGGTAAATGTCAGTGCGGTAGCTCTTAAGTTTTCCCACACCCTTTAGCCAACGCTTCAGCTGAGGAGTACGTGTGATCGAACCTCTGCTTTAACTGGTCAGAGAATGCACTTGCGGGAGTTGGAAATTTGGATACCCAGAGGGTAAGGATCAGGCCTGCTAGGGGCGGGAAGAACTTTTCAAAAAGGTGGGGAGATGTTCTTCCCTTCACCTTTGTGCCTCAAGGGACTAGACAAGCCTTCGCGATCACAGGGAACTGAGTCCTACAGAGGCACCAAGGGTTTAGGAGCAGGGACTTCTGTTATAAAGTGCTGGGCTCCTTAAAATAGGCTTAGAGTCTAAAAATGGAGACCAGCAGCCCGTGTTAGAGCTCAATGACAATGCATGCTGGTCAGCCCGAGAATTACAAGGCTGATACCAGTCTGCTTTGGGCAAGAACGTGAGGTTGTCACTTAAGCGGGCTCTTCAGAGGCTGTGTGACCCTAAGAAATCCTTCCTGAATCTCAAGTTTCTTCCCCCACATAAAGCAGGTTTTTGTGAAGATTAAAATAAATAAGGCAGAGGGGTGCCTGGGTGGCTCAGTCCGTTAAGGGTCTGGCTGGCTCTTAATTTTAGCTCAGATCATGATCTCAGAGTCCTGAGATGGAGACCAGTGCTGGGCTTCTCTCTCTCCCTCTGCCCAACCACCCACCCCACACACCTCCTCTATCTCCCCGCTCCAATTCTCAAGTTTAGATGGTCTGTCTCTCTCTCTCTCCCCAAATAAATAATGAATGAATGAATCAATCAAAATAAATGAACAGACAAATAAATAAATAAAGGCAGAAATTTAAAAAATAAATAAGAGAGAAAAGAAATGCTTTTTATTCTACTGACCCTTCTTTCCCCATTTCCCTCTCTCTGTCTTTTCTGCTCCAGCCCACATTGGTCTTCCTGCTCATCCTCAAATTGCTTAGCCCATCGGTGCCACAGGGCCTTTACACATGCCTGTTACTTTGCACAGAATATTCTTCTCTGTATTTGCATGGCTTCCTCTTCCCCACCATGCAGTTCTCTTTTAAAATTTCTCCTTGGAGTGGTTGCTTTGGACTTTACTATTTAAAATGGGGCTCATTCACTCACCACTGTCTCTTTCTTTCTTTTTTCTTTTTTTTAAACAATGACAGGCTTTTTTTTTAATTTGACACAGAGGGAGAGAGAGAGATCACAAGTAGGCAGAGAGGCATGCAGAGAGAGAGGGAGAAGCAGGCTCCCCGATGAGCAGAGAGCCCGATGTGGGGCTCGATCCCAGGACTCTGAGATCATGACCCGAGCCAAAGGCAGAGGCTTAACCGACTGAGCCACCCAGGCGCCCACCACTGTCTCTTTCTTTAGCCTGATTTGATTTTCTTTATAACTGTCATCATGAAAAATTTTTTTACCTAATTTATGTATTTATGGGCTTACTTAGCTAGTTCTCCCATTAGCTGGAGAGCTAGAGTCTCCAAGGGGTAGGGTGGGTTTTTTTGTTGTTGTTGTTGTTTTTTGGGGTTTTTTTTGCTGCTATTGTTGTTCACGGCTGAATCCCCCTGGCATAGGAGAGCGCCTGGCACAGGGGAGATGTCATTAAAAATTGTTGCATGAATGAACAAATGAATGAGTGAAATGAATGTGCTTAGCTCCAAGTAGATCTTGTGAAAATACTAGCTCTTTCCAGTCTGCTGTCACATTAAAGGGTAGCAAGAGTTTTTTTTTTTTTTAAGAGTTTTTAATTCAACAGTTTTCCAGGCATATGTGCATTTCAAAGGGGGGTGTCTAAGAAGCGATCTCGAAGTCATAACCCGGTAGGATGACTGTTAAATGCTAACAGTTCAGAGCTGGTAGCAAATAGATGTTTTTGAGCAGGGATATTAACCCTTGTCTTTACCCAACAGATAATGGCTCAGCTGTGTCAACACAAAACATGAACAAGATGACAATTTGAATTTTAACTGATCATAGAAAACAGTGAGGGTTCAGAAATCTCCCTTCCTTTCATGTTCTGGAAAATGGCTTACGGCAAAGACCATCCTTCTTCATATGACTTAGTTAAGACTCTCGGATGTCCCCCTGTTTACCGATCACAAGGCCAGACACAGTTCCTTCAAATTCCCATTCTTGGCCTCATAAATAATTAGCTGAACAACTTGTCCCCATTGATCAATAGATATGAAGGGCTTGTTTCTTTGAGCATGTCCTTCTCTCCTTTTCCTAAGGGCCTGAGCTTTGCTCCTTGTAGTATCCTCCTGAGAATCAGCTGGGCTCTGGGGAAAACTATCTGTGACCTGCTATTGGATCCTGCCACCCTGTCATCCCATGTCCCACACTTGGTTCCTGGCAGCCCTGTTTCTGACTCTCTATAGAAAGCCCCCCTCAGCCTCGTTTTTGAGACTTCTGCAGGTCTCAGGGTTCTCCTTATTGTAATATTCTCCCTTCCCCCCTAGCAATAATCCTTTCTGAATGAAGTCTCTCCTTACTGAGTCTGGATTTGTCATTATTTAACAAAGAATAAAAATACTGTTTTATGATAATGGGCTATGGAAGGGCTTGGGTCAAACACAAATTATCTCAGAGAACACAGTCTTTATTATGACACCACTCTAACACCTTTCAAATTCTTAAGCTACTTTCTTTTTTTTTTTTAATATCAGCTTCCACCACTCTCCATACGACTGCCTTTATTTATTTTTATTTTTTAAAGATTTATTTATTTATTCGAAAGAGAGTGAGCAGGGGTTGGGGCAGAGGGAGAGAGAATCCTGAAGCAGATTCCCCGCTGAGCAGGGAGCCTGATGTGGGGCTTGATCCCAGGACCCCGAGATCATGACCTGAGCCAAAATCAAGAATCGGTAGACTCCTTAACGGAATGAGCCACCCAGGTGCCCCAAGATTCTTGACTAACTTTCATAGTATCAATATCCCAGGGTTGCTGTGATGATTCGAGATCTAAGCAAGGAGCATCACTGACACTTTCCTTCTCTGACCCCCAGCAGTCCATAATGACGTCCTTGCGTTTGACCTTCAGAGTATGTTCACTATAACTCATCTCCGCCGCCGCTGCTCCTTGTAACCCATTGCCATCTACCTGCTGTCGCCCGGGTTACTGCGCTCCCCGATCTCAGGTGGGTTTTTACCCCACTCTCGTCTGTAGGCTGTGCCTATAGCCACTGTCCTAAACAGCAAGCCTGAGCAGGTCACCCTACTGGGCTCAGTACTTTGGGGGCAGTATAAATTTTTGTGAGTATAATGTAGATTTTTTTTTCCCCTTAGAATAATTCTTTTTCTCCGTTTGAAGAGGCAGGTAGCCCTGGCTTTCTTGGCTTCAGGAGACGTTTGTGGCATGGTCCCTGTATTTTTGTTTTTGTTTTTCCAAACTCCCATAGAAAAGATCCTGTGATATATTCTGGCCGCTTTGAGGACAGAGGGAGTGTCTGTGAGGAAAACTTGGTGAGGGATCCTTTCCCACTCCCCCTTTGGACAAAGGAAAATATAATAAAAGACTCTGGGTGGCTCAGGCGGTTGAGCATCTGCCTTTGGCTCAGGTCATGATCTCAGGGTCCTGGGATGGAGCCCGGGGTTCCCTGCTCAGTGGGAAGCCTGCTTCTCCCTCTGCCTCTGCCCCTTCCTCCTGCTTGTGTGCTCTCTCTTGCTCTGCTCCCCCCTACCCCCCAAAAAAGACTCTGAAAGAGGTGATAGAGGTTTGGGGATTACAAAATCTCCAGGGCACCAGAGCGGGGCTCTGCAGCAGAGAGCTGGTACCCAAGGGCTCATGCCAAAGGAGCACCCGAGCAAAGCCAAGGCCAGCAGGTGGTGCTGTGTTGCTGTCAAGAACAGAATGGCGTCCTGCAAAGAGTGTAGGGATCTGGAATCAGAACGACTTGGATCCCAAGAAAGCTCTTCCACTTACCATCTATAAAATATTATTTCACCTCTATGAACTTCAACTTCTTCAAAGGTAAATAGAAAAGATGGAAAGAAAGAAAGTAATGTTGTTATAGGAGATTAATCAGAAAAATACACAACTTAGTGTGTGGCATAGACTAGGCACGTAATAAATATGAATTTCCCTTCCTCTCTCAAGAATATAAAATGTGGTTTAAATAAATGTGAACATGACTGTGTTCTACTGAGCATATCAGATCAAAGTCCTCTTGGTATAAATCTTCTTCAGCAGAGAAAAGCAGTAAAGCCCTATTAGATCCGTGCCATTGGTGAACAATTTTGCATTCGGTCTTCCAGGCGGAGCCGAAGACCTGTTTAATGAGTCCACAAGGACAGTGCACCATCCGTGCGTTGACCCTTCTTTTTGTAGAATCTCCCACAGCTTCTCTCTCATATCACCCAGTCTTTGGGTGCCCATTTGTGTTAAGCCTTTATTATTCTCTGAGTCCCTGAATTTTTAATGCCTGTTAGACGTGGAGGCATGAGTTTTGAGTGATGCTTTAGCATTATTCTTGCAATATGGTTTCTTTTTATTCTGATGTCAGTTGGAAGGCTGCTCTATTTGTTTGTCATGCAAGCATGGACTTTTGCACAGAAATTTCTGTTGGCCAAATGCAGCAATGCCTTGTATTTTTGTGCTCAGCGTTCTGGTATTTAATAATCCCTTCATACTCCATTTCTTA
>PISX010033218.1:0-15284 GCA_004024625.1 Mellivora capensis | reverse complement strand
TATTTCTTCTTAGCTAGTTATTTATTTATTTATTTATTTTGTCATCAGATTCTTGAGTCACTGAGGATTTTATACTTTTCATCCTTGAAAGACCGGGATATGTATGGTGAGAGATCCTGGTCCCCAAGGGAAGAATATCTCTTCCAGATGGCAGAGCAGATCCCATTGAACTATAAGTTATGGCCGCTGCCTGAGAACTCTGGACTCCTTGGGAAAAGGGACCAACAGATGAGAAGCATCACCATCTTGGCCAAGATTCTGATTAGCAGGAGGAGATAGGGTTGCTTTTATACTTTGGGGCAGAGAAGAATATATGTGAAACTGAAGTGCTTTATTTGGTTTCTCTTGGTACTCTGTTGAACTATTGGGTTAAGGCCTCTGCCTTTGGCTTGGGTCATGATCTCAGGGTCCTGGGATTGAGCCCCGCATCGGGCTCTCTGCTCAGCAGGGAGCGTGCTTTCTCTCCCTGCCTCTCTTCCTATTTGTGATTTCCGTCGGTCAAATAAATGAATAAAATCTTAAAAAAAAAAAAGCCATGGCTACACTCCAAATAATTGGCCAAGATCAGATAATAAAAGAAAGTGATAAAGTTGGTTAATTTTAGAATATGGTGAGTAGACAATCCTTTGTGCATTTTAAAGGTATTCTACAAAGTACACCTGTCTTCCCATTACTTTGTTCTGACCAAGCGAAGATTTGATTAATGATGAAATATTCCTTTGGATTATAAATAATTATGATCTTATTAATAATTATATCACTTCATACATAATCTATTTCAGAGTTTACAATGTATTTTCACATCTTTTGTTTCACTTCAGAAAATGTTCATTGATTTTATATTATCACATGAAATTATCCTAGCTTGAGATATGTGTGATTACCAGAGACTTAGGAATGAAGGTTTAGGTTATACGTGGTAAGCTACCAAGACCTGCAGAGGTGATAAATGAAAGTAAGAGGAATTTAGAATGGATGGTAGAGGAGGGAGGTGGTCATCAGTTGCCGTTTCCAGACCAAAGGCAACACGAGAGGATGTAATTCATCCCATTAACCTCTCTATTTCAAGTTTCCTTTTATGTAGAGAGGGTCAAAGGAAAATGGAGCAACTACTCTGAAACTATGGAAAAAATTGTGCAGAGTAAAGGGTAAACTATGGCAGCAACAGAGTTCTGTGGCTCAGGTATCATGATAAGAGAAAAGGTCCTGTGAGGAGTGTGGTAGCTGATAATCGCTAGCTACCATGTTATTGGAATATACTAATATACACCCTCTCTAGGTGTCTCTCTTTCTCTCAGATAAATAAATAAAATCTTTAAAAAAAATAAAGCCCTGATAAGAAGGAATAAAAAAGAGCTGTTTGCATTGTTCTCACCAAGGTCATAGCCCCTCCATCCAGTAACTGAAGGCAACAGGGGTGCTAGACTCTGGCCATTTATGCTCAGTGCAGGATTTCTTCTCTGGGCTTCTCACTAAGCTGGCTGAGAGTTTCTGAGAGCTCCAGTGCATGATGAAGCTCTTCCTACTGCTGTCTCCTTCTTCCCTCTCTCCCTTCATAGGTATCAGACATGTACCATCTAAAGTCAGTCACCACCTACTCTTCCCTTTATGTTTTTTACTGACCTTTCTCTACAAAATAACTTTTGCTTTTAATTCTGTCATAGTATTTGCTTCCTGAAGCAACTGAACTGACACAAGGGCCTCATTTCATTCCCTTCCCTGCCCCCCTTCCGGTTGAGATGGCATCCATATAGTTAAGATGCTTGAATAGCACCACACACAAAAAAAAACAAAAAACAAAAACAAACAAAAAAACACCACAAGGCAATGTGTTTGGAAGTAACTCTGATATAGTGCTATTCCTAGATCTGAACTCTAGCTATTTTACTCCACTAACTTGTCAATAATAGTTTTCTAATCCCTAGTAAATTAGAACCAGAGGAGTGAGTATCCAGACAAAATGTGCTTCTTCCTGCTCCTGGCAACAGACACATTCAACTCAGTTTCAGTCTATCTTGGTCATCTGCTGATTCTCACTTTTCAGTTTGGCAGCTACTCCTTCATATGACATTACAAATTTCTCATATTAGAGCTTTTCTCCTCCACTTCCCTTCAATAACTATAGCCCCTCTTTAAGCCGACCAGTTTTCATGCTTAGGACTTTGGAAAACACTGCCATACTTCTATTTCCTCCAGGCGAATTCTGGTGACCAGAAATCACCCAGAGACTCCTTTGACCCTGACCCATAACAGTCGTTTAGCTAGGGTTTCAACATAAATTTAGATTTGTTTTAGCTAAGTCATGGCATTTATCTGTAACATTATTGCATTTATAGGTAACATACGATATTTGGTGTTTGTAGTCCTTTGCAAACACGATTCATTGTGAAATGAATTGTGAATCATCTCTTCAGAGAGATATCTTAGTCTCCTCATCAGAACACAGCGTGTGACATCATTGTAAATATTCCTCTCATATTAATCAAGAAAGTCTACTAAGTCTGGATAATGATTGTAAAAGACCTGAAGAGGCTTATTTGTTTCTTATATTTATTTCATCTCATGAATTATTTTGATGTAAACCCCAGTATCATCATTGCTAAGCAGACATTTGAGTAAATAATTCTCTTACTGAAACTCTGGATCTTCTTAATCTGTAGGTTTAATGATCTTGACAAATCCTATACTGGTGCCCCCAGGTGTCCTATCAAAGACATGTCAGTTGTGTCTTAGTAAACGTAGTGCTCATAAGCAGTACAGGAACTTAAATCTTCTCTTCCTTTGCTGTGAAAGCTCAGGCTCAAATATAACGATAAGTATAAGTTTGTGAGAGGACACTAATTTTATCAAACGCAGTGCCCATCACCATGTCTTAAACACCATTTGCTCCATAACTGACATTGTCCAGATGGCCATAAAACCTTATGAAATTGGTTAAGAGTAAGGAATACTGAGATGATGAATAAATAATTTATGTAAATGTGACTCAAATTCCTAACTTTCTGCTGGTGTTTTAATCAGTAGGGGCAGCCAACTTAGCACCTTGTTTTTCTTAGATTGATTGAAAAGTTAAAGATTCCATCTCCCAGATGTCTTGTTTAGACTATTCATTTCAAACAACTAATTTGCTGCTAGTTTTCCCCCAATTTTAACCTTTCCCCACTTAATTGAATCTCATCTTTGTGTAGACATGGTGACACTTAGCTCTTTCTTCAGACTGAATTTATAAAAGCCTGTCTCATACCTATACAAATCCCTTCTATCTGGGAACCACTCCAGACACTTTGATATTAAAACCTAAGTATTAGATGACTTTAAAAATATGGAACCAATGTTTCATTTCAGGAAATTTTCATAAGAGAGCTGGTGTTTAATAAATGTGCCTTATATTCAGCAAAAATATTCAAAAATAACATTGAGTCTAGTTGTGATAAATGTTAAAAGGGACACAATTGGGACATATGTGACAGAACTATTTCTTATTTATTTGGTGTAAAAGAAAAAGTTGTATTGGACTCTAAGCCCTTTGAAAAATAATAAAAATTTCCTTGCCATTTTAGTTCAATAAAGTGTTCAATAAATGTTTACTAAATGAATTCTTTACAGATTCATAAAGGAAAGTAGGCAATTTAGGGTTAAATGATATAGCATAGATGATTCTTATAAAGCCCTGATAAGGGGGCACCTGGGTGGCTCAGTTGTTAAGCATCTGCCTTCAGCTCAGGTCATGATCCCAGGGTCCTGGGACCGAGCCCCACATTGGGCTCCCTGCTAAGCAGGTAGCCTGCTTCTCCCTCTCCAGCTCCCGCTGCTTGTGTTCCCTCTCTAGGTGTCTCTCTTTCTCTCAGAAAAATAAATAAAATCTTAAAAAAAAATAAAGCCCTCATAAGAAGGAATAAAAAAGAGCTATTTGCGTCAACATGGATGGAACTGGGGGGATTATGCTAAATGAAATAAATCAAGAAGAGAAGGACAGTTATCATACGGTTTCCACTCATATGTGCAACATAAGGAATAGAGCAGAAAAGGGAGGGAAAACTGAATGGGGAGAAATCAGAGAGGGAGACAAACTGTGAGAGACTCTGGACATTGGGAACCAAACTGAGGGTTACAGAAGGGAGGGGGTAGGGGATGGGGTTAGCAGGTGATGGGTATTAAGGAGGCACGTGTTGGGAGGAGCAGTGGGTGTTATACGCAACTGATGAGCACTGATTGATGAACTGATTGAACACGACAGCAAAAACTTGTGACGTAGTATATGCTGGCTATCTGAACATAATAAAACATAGCTAGAAAGCATGAGATCTTATGTCATATATTGAATAGTGATTTTTAGGATAGCTTTGATTAAAATGGTGGCTTAAATTATGGCCTCAAAGAGACAGCCTTAGTATAACGAAGTTACTGCTTTTTTGCTTTGACTGAATCCATTTTTCTGTTTTCTAATTCCTGAGACTAATCCTCAGGTATCATTTCTTCTTTCTGGAAAAAAGAAATCATTTTCTTTCTTGGTGAGTTTCTAAGCATCCCATTATATCTCCTTAGAACCCATCTGCTCTCAAACCTGCCTTTGAAATCACACATTATGCTGGTCAGCAGCTTGTGAATATCCAGAATGAACCTTGCAGGCATACACTTTATCTAATTACTTTCCACTCTGAGCACTCTACTCAGTTAAAAGATGCTTTTTGCATGTAAAGCTCATGATGTAGGGAAGTAGAAATGAGTATGGGTGTTTGTGATGTTAGCCATTCCTTGTATTTCTGACCTTTTCTAAGTACAAGCTCTGAGGTCTTCAACCTGCACCCACCTGTGCTAATTGCTGAGTCAATTCAGTCCAAACTGGATGGAGTATTATCTATCTCATCATCCTATGAATAAGTGGAATCTAAATTAGTCTTGCTGTGTGAATCCTTATATAAAGCCTGATCATTTGAATCCCTCAAGTCAGCTTGAGAGTTAATGTAGAAGTAATGTAACTTTTGAGTTAATGAACTACAACCTTGTCCTAACCACTGCATCTGCCATATTTGGAGAGTCTGAATGACACATGTCTTTCTTCTATTTCTGCTTATACTTCAGCTCATAAAATCTTGAATTTTTCTCTGAACAATGTATTTAACTGGCACTTTGACAACTCTTCCAGCCATGGTCAGCTTTCTCCCTTAGACTGGTATCTGTGTAGACCAGGGTTATTATTACTATTATTTTAAAGTATGGGACATGGGTTACATACAGAGTCTCCTAGACTCATTAATAAAACACGTATTTCAGTACCTTGCTGTAAACTTATGAATCATGATTTCGATACATAGGACTCTAGACTTTGCAAGTGAACAAACTTTCACAATTTGAAAGTTTGGGGATATATATATATATATATATATATATATATATGATAATGGATATTAAATTACCATGGTAATCATTTCTTAATATATGTAAGTCATATCACTACACTGTACACCCTAAATTTATATAGTGCTATATGTCAGTTATATCTCAAAACTGGAAAAAATGTTGAGAAACATTACACTAAAATTTGAGAAATATTACTATTGCTTATACACCCATACTCATTGCTGCTTCCCTGCATCAGGAGTCTTACATGCAAAAAGTATCTTTTAACTGAATAGAGTGCTCATTAGTGGAGAGTAATTAGATAAGGTATATACCTGCAAGGTCAATTCTGGGCATATGTATCAGCTATAGTAATATTTGAGCTATATTCCAATAAAGATTTAATTATTTTACAGCAGCTTTATTGAGATACAATTAACTTACCATAAAGTTTACCCTTCTAAAAAGTTCAGTTCAGTGGTCTAATTGTATTCAGGCTGTGATCTTGAGGGGATTTTTTTTTTAAATAACTCCTATCCTGGAGACTTCCAGTGCAGTACCTTTATATATAGTATAGTCTCTTCTAAATCCAATTAATGAGTTTCCCATATCTCTGAACATTTAGACTGCTGATGAGCTACCCTGGAGTCCAAGTCTATTGCTGGTAATATTTTATTGGACTCATGACTGCAGATTTTTTTCTTCCAAACCAACTTTCTTCTGAAGAACTAGCAGGCCTTATAGTCAGCCTTGTTGGGATATTTCACATAAGATTGTTTAAAGACAGTCTTGTATAGAATAACAGATAAACGTTAAAGAGAATGCACCACAAACTTGAGCAGAAAGGATGGGACCATATTAATAAAATGAGTTTATATTGGTTTTATGAGAAAATGGAAACTCACTGGAAATCAGTGAAATAATATGAAAGAATACACCATGGGTGTTTGTGTAAAATTGGACAGGTAAGGATGTACCACATGAGTCAAAGAGGAGTCGACCTCATTTCAAGAGAACGAAGAAGACAGATATTTATCTAAATGAAGGGTTGGATGATGAGGGCCTGGGTTTGAGTGATATCAGTCTGAATGGAAAGAAAATGTTGCTAAGATTTGTTGAATAAATGGACCTGAAAAGGTTAAACTGCATAATACTATGGCGTGGCAGCTGAGAGGCTGGTGGTGCTGCTGAGTGTGCCAACAAATTTGATAGAGGAGTTGATAAAGATGAATGAAAGCTCTAAGCCCTGTACCTCACAGCTGAGCCCAAGCTGCCATTGTCATTTCTCAGCTATGAAGTATGATTGATGCCAGGATACAGAATGAAAAGAGGGTGATTACTGGATGTTGGGGTGAGGTACATAATGCTATATTGTTTGAGCAAATAATATTGTTTCTGGAAAGTGAGAAGATGAATGGCGCTAGTGTGCACCCATCAAATGGAATCATATTAGGCATTTATCCAGTAGTGTACATAGGGCACATTTTCTCCAAAGAGACTCAGTTTTACTCTCTTCCCCATGTTTCACCCTAATACCTCTCCTTCTCAATCCTCTTTCCAGCAAACAGTTTATTTATAATTTACTTGAAAAATATTTATGATACTTAGTTAAAAATTACCCCAAGAAGATTTTGTGGTAAAAAATATTGGTCAAAATATCTAGTACTCCATTTTCTTAACATGAAAGCTATATGACTAGTTTTAGCTAGCAAAGCATGAGCAAACATGGCACGTGCAGCAACTAGGCCAAAGTATTTGAGAAGAATGTATCACTTTGCACTCTCTCTCCCCTTTTGAGGGGTGATTATGCATGTCACCTATGTTGTATCAGCCTAGATCCCTGAGTCACTTCATGGAGAAGAACTGCCCTTGAGAGTTGCCTGATCCACATCAGATTTTGTGTGAGTGAGAAATAAATGTTAAGCCACTGTGTTTACTTGCCACCATGGTGTATGTATCTTGCCTGATAGTCTAAGTCAGTATGGCTTGTGCAAAAAAATCACATAGCCTAAAACGCTAGAGGTAACTGACTTTAGGAATAGCTGGACTTAAGTGATTCTGCATCTTTGTCTTGTGTTTCTCTGTGTTGACTCCATTCCTAGACAGGCTGTTTTCCTGAAATACATCAGGCTCCTTCCAGCTTAGCAGAACAATAAAAAAGAGGTTTTTGAAATTCTCATACTCTGACTCTGAACAATGACAACAAAAACCAAAAATGAAAAACCTGGAATTGAGTATCATTGTATCAGTTTGGATCATGTATTTATCTTCCTATCTGTGAATATGAATTGTGACCATAGATTTAGGGTGTTGTGATTGGCCTGGCTAGGTGCCAGGAGGTGTGGTCAGTCCCACCCAAATAACATAGACCAACAGTGAGTGTTTCCTCAAAATTAAATAGAATTGCTATTACTAGAAAAGGGTGAGTTGATACTGGGAGGCAAAATAAAATAAAATAAAAATCCACAGTAATTTATATATTTTCAATATAGACATTGTTTAT
Source organism: Mellivora capensis (assembly GCA_004024625.1). NCBI lineage: Eukaryota > Metazoa > Chordata > Mammalia > Carnivora > Mustelidae > Mellivora > Mellivora capensis. Next base: position 7,441 of record PISX010033218.1, on the reverse strand, counting down.
ATTATTATTTCAGTATAGACATTAAATCCAGTACTAGGAAGAATTGTACAGGTATAGTCTATAGAGTTTCTCTTGAATTAATATATTTTGATGGCATGATTTCTTTTAGGTTTAAAGCTCTAAACTTCATTGTGCTTATAACACTCAATTCCATCATTTCAGCCTATGTTTGCATCTGAAAATTTATACTTTTGTCCTCAGAGTTCAATATAACACTTCAAGCAAAATGAGGTTTAGGAAAAGACCTGAGTTATGTTCCAAAAACAATTAGTAGAAAGTCAAAATCTTGATAAATATTTTGAAAAGTATAAAGAACAGTGAGTGCTGACAAAGAGAACATGTAGGTTGGACACGTCTGATGCTAAGAAAGTAGTCGCAGTGTCTACTCAAGGTGAGCCAGTCTCTGCCATGGGGCATTTGTTCTGAATGTCTTTAGTATACTTGCCAAGTTTTTGCCAAGAATTTTACAATATGACCTCTTAAATATGAGGAAGCATTCATGAAAATTGTGGGGAAATAAGGAAAATGAGAAAGTGATTGTGATGGAACTGAAATGTTACTGCATAAAATGTAATTTTTAAAAGTTACCAATTATTTATAACCATAGAGCTGTATTCTTTTTTATGTCTTAATATGATGGTTTATTGATTCTCTAGAGGCTTTTGTGTGTATTTTAGTCATATTTAGAAATATGGTGAGAGTGTTGGGTGAAAGGCATAACCTGCATTCATGCACACGCACACACGCATTTGTGTTATATAAAACAATGGGAATAATTTCCAGTTATTCTTTTTTTTTTAATTCCAGGTATTTTATTTTTGTTTTGTTTGGCTTCCCCCCCCCCCAATAGCACATGTGATTTTCAGGAGTGGGCTGCTAATCCATAAACAGGAGATACCTGTACTTCTCAGTTCCTGTCTTGACACTTTACTTGGCTTTGTGTTAAGCTGTCTTGAGAGTCACCTTCTCTGCTGTCCTTCCTTTTATAAGGCAATGGGGTATCAAGAACTTTTACTTAATAAGAGGTATAATATAAGAGTGAGAGCCAAAAGTTAGCATGGCTAACTAACTCTCATGGCATAAATACTAACATCTTGTAGACCTGGTTTTATGTCATATAGCATTATTAAATAACCCCAAGAACCTCATGGATTCTGAGAATCGTTCCTTAGACAATGGACTTGATGAATTCAACTCCTTTATTTTACTTTATATATATTTATGGATTATAAATTTTATAAGATGGCATAACTCAGGGAACATAACAAATAACTAATTGGGCTAATAATCAGTCCAGTTTGTAAATGAAATATGTGTTGGCAACACACTGTAAAGAATACAGCATCTGAAATGATTCTTTTTCCTATTTTTGGGTGAACATCAGCTGTGCCTTCTGGTTATTTTTTTAATTCATTAATTCAACAAATCTATCATTGACCTCTAATTGTTTACAGGGCTTACTCTGAACAAAATATTTCCACTTTGAAAAGTGCATCTTAGTTTTTTTTTTATTTTTTCTTTTTTTTATTAACATATAATGTATTATTTGCCCCAGGGGTACTTGTCTGTGAATCATCAGGTTTATACATTTCATAACACTCACCATAGCACATACCTTGCCCATTGTACATAACCCAGCCACCCTCTTCCTACCCCCTCACCCCCCAGCAACCCTCAGTTTGTTTCATGAGATTAAGAGTCTCTTATGGTTTGTCTCTCTCCTGATCTCATCTTGTTTCATTTTTTCCCTCTCTATCCCCCATGAACCCCTGCCCTGCCTCTCAAGTTCCTCATATCAGAAAAATCATATGATAATTGTCTTTCTCTGATTGACTTATTTTGTTTAGCATGATACCCTCTATTTCAATCCACATCACTACAAATGGCACGATTTTGTTTCCTTTGATGGCTGCAAAGTATTCCATTGTGTGTGTGTGTGGAATGTATATATATATACATACCACATCTTCTTATCCATTCATCTGTTGATGGACATCTAGGTTCTTTCCATAGTTTGTCTATTGGGGACATTGCTGTTATAAACATTTGGGTGTACATGCCCCTTCAGATCACTACATTTGTATCTTTAGGGTAAATACCCAGTAATGAAATTGCTGGGTCATAGGGTAGCTCTATTTTCAACTTTTTGAGGAACCTCCCCATGCTGTTTTCCAGAGTGGCTGCACCAGTTTGCATTTCAGTATAGGAGGGTTCACCTTTCTCTGCATCCCCACCACATCTGTCCTTTCCTGACTTATTAATTTTAGCCATTCGGACTGGTGTAAGGTGGTATCTCACTGTGGTTTTGATTACTATTTTCCTGATGCTGAATGATGTTGAGCACTTTTTCATGTTTCCGTTGGCCATCCGAATGTCTTCTTTGCAGAAATGTCTATTCATGTCCTCTGCCCATTTCTTGATGGGATTATTTGTTCTTTGGGTGTTGAGTTTGATAAGTTCTTTATAGATTTTGGATACTAGTGCTTTATCTGATATGTCATTTGCGAGTATCTTCTACCATTCTGTCAGTTGTCTTTTGGTTTTGTTGATTATTTCCTTTGCTGTGCAAAAGAATTTGATCTTAGTGAAATCCCAATAGTTCATTTTTGCCCTTGCTTCCCTTGTCTTTGGCAATGATTCCTGAAAGGCAGCTGAGGTCAAAGAGGTTGCTGCCTGTGCCCTCCTCAAAGATTTTGATGGATTCCTGTCTCACATTGATGTCTTTCATCCATTTTGAGTCTATTTTTGTGTGTGGTATAAGGAAATGGTCCAGTTTCATGTTTCTGCATGTGGCTGTCCAATTTTCCCAACACCATTTGTTGAAGAGACTGCCTTTTTTCCATTGGACATTCTTTTCTGCTTTATTGAAGATTAGTTGACCATAGATTTGAGGGTCCATTTCTGGGCTCTGTATTCTGTTCCATTAATCTATGTGTCTGTTTTTGTGCCAATACCATACTGACTTGATGGTTACAGCTGTGTAAAAGGGCTTGAAGTCTGGAATTGTGATGCCACCAACTTGGGCTTTCTTTTTCAACATTCCTCAGGCTATTTGGGGCCTTTTCTGGTTCCATATAAATTTTAGGATTATTTGTTCCATTTCTTTGAAAAAAATTGATGGTATTTTGGTAGGGATTGCATTAAATGTGTAGATTAGGTAGCTTAGACATTTTCACAGTATTTGTTCTTCCAATCCATGAACATGGAACATTTTTCTATTTCTTCACGTCTTCCTCAATTTCTTTCATGAGTACTTTATAGTTTTCTGAGTGCAGATTCTTTGCCTCTATAGTTAGGTTTATTCCTAGATATCTTATGGTTTTTGGGTGCAATTGTAAATGGGATCGACTCCTTAATTTCTCTTTTTTCTGTCTTGCTCTTGGTGTATAGGAATGCAACTAATTTCTGGGCATTGGTTTTATATCCTGACATTTTACTGAATTCCTGTATGAGTTTTAGCAGTTTTGGAGTGGAGTCTTTTGGGTTTTCCACATAAAGTATCATATCATCTGCAAAGAGTGAGAGTTTGACTTCTTCATTGTTGATTTAGATGCTTTTTATTTCTTTTTGTTGTCTGGCTGGTGAGTCTAGGACTTCTAATACTATGTACTAGTACTATGTTGATTAGCAGATGGTATTGAAGTATGTACCCTCTATGCTTACACTATGAAGAGTTTTGATCAAGAAGGATGATGTACTTTGTCAAATGCTTTTTCAGCATCTATTGAGAGTATAATCTGGTTCTTGTTCTTTCTCTTATTAATGTATTGTATCACACTGATTGATTTGTGGATGTTGAACCAACCTTGTAGCCCAGGAATAAATCCCACTTGGTTGTGGTGAATAATCCTTTTTAATATACTGTTGAATCCTATTGGCTAGTATTTTGGTGAAAATTTTCACATCTGTGTTCATCAAGGATATTGATGTAATTCTCCTTTTTAATAGGGTCTTTGTCTGGTTTGGGGATCAAGGTAACGCTGGTCTCATAAAATAAGTTTGGAAGTTTTCCTTCCATTTCTATTTTTTGGAACAGTTTCAGGAGAATAAGTATTAATTCTTCTTTAAATGTTTGATAGAATCCCCCTGGGAAGCTGTCTGGCCCTGGTCTCTTGTTTGTTGGGAGATTTTTGATGACTGCTTCATTCTTCTTACTGATTTTGGGTCTGTTCAGGTTTTCGATGTCTTCCTGGTTCAGTTTTGGTAGTTTGTCTCTAGGAATGCATCTGTTTTTTCCAGATTGTTGAATTTGCTGGTGTATAGTTGCACATAATATGTTCTTATAATTGTTTGTATTTCTTTGGTGGGTTGTGATCTCTCCTCTTTCATTCGTGATTTTATTTATTTGGGTCCTTTCTCTTTTCTTTGGATAAGCCTGGCCAAGGGCTTATCAATCTTATTAATTCTTACAAAGAACCAGCTCCTAGTTTCATTGATTTGTTCTACTGTTCTTTTAGTTTCTATTTCATTAATTTCTGCTCTGATCTTTATGATTTCTCTTCTCCTGCTGGGTTTAGGCTTTCTTTGCTCTTCTTCCTCCAGCTACTTTAGATGTAGGGTTAGGTTGTGTAGTTGAGAACTTTCTTGTTTCTTGAGAGAGGCATGTATTGTTATATACTTTCCTCCCAGGACTGTCTTTGCTGTGTCCCAAAGATTTTGAACAGTTGTGTTTTCATTTTCACTTGCTTCCATGAATTTTTTTTCAATTCTTTAATTTCCTGGTTGCCCATTCATTCTTTAGTAGGCTGCTCTTTAGCCTCCATGTATTTGAGTTCTTTCCAACTTTCCTCTTGTGATTGAGTTCTAGCTTCAGAGCATTGTGGTCTGAAAATATGCAGGGAGTGATTCCCATCTTTTGGTGCCAGCTGAGACCTGATTTGTGACCCAGGATGTGATCTATTTTGGAGAATGTTCCATGTGCACTAGAGAAGAATGTGTATTCTGTTGCTTTGGATGGAATGTTCTGAATATATCTGTGATGTCCATCTGGTCCAGTGTGTCATTTAAGGCCTTTATTTTCTTATTGGTCTTTTGCTTAGATGATCTGTCCATTTCAGTGAGGGAGGGGTTGTTAAAGTCCCCTACTATTATTGTATTGTTGTCAATATGTTTCTTTGATTTTGTTATTAATTGGTTTAACTAATTGGCTGCTTCCATATTAGGGGCATAGATCTTTAAAATTGTTAGATCTTCTTGTTGGACAGACCCTTTAAGTATGATATAGTGTCCTTCCTCATCACTTATTATAGTCTTTGGCTTAAAATCTAATTTGTCTGATATAAGGATTGCCACTCCAGCTTTCTTTTGATGTCTATTAGCATGGTAAATTGTTTTCCACCCCTCACTTTAAGTCTGAAGATGTCTTTGGGTCTAAAATGAGTTTCTTGCAGATGGTGTATTGATTGGTCTTGTTTTGTTTTTGTTTTTTTTAAATCCATTCTGATAACCTGTGTCTTTTGATTGAGGCCTTTCACCCATTTAGGGTAAGTATTGAAAGATATGAATTATCCATTTAGGGTAAGTATTGAAAGATATGAATTTAGTGCCATTGTATTGCCTGTGAGGTGACTGTTACTGTATATTGTCTCTGTTCCTTTCTGATCTGTTACTTTAGGGTCTCTCTTTGCTTAGAGGACCCCTTTCAGTATTTCCAGTAGGGCTGGTTTGGTGTTTGCAAATTCTTTTAATCTTTGTTTGTCCTGGAAGCTTTTTAATCTCTCCTTCTATTTTCAATGACAGCCTAGCTGTATATAGTATTACTGGCTGCATGTTTTTCTCACTTAGTGCTCTGAATATATCATGCCAGTCCTTTCTGTCCTGTCAGGTCTCTGTGCATAGTTCTGTTGCCAATCTAATATTTCTACCATTGTATGTTACAGACCTCTTGTCTAGAGCTGCTTTTGGGATTTTCTTTTTGTCACTGAGACTTGTAAGTTTTATTATTAGATGATGGAGTGTGGACCTATTTTTATTGATTTTCAGGGGAGTTGTCTGTGCCTCCTGGATTTTGAAACTTGTTCCCATCGCCAAATTAGTTAAATTATCTGCTATAATTTGCTCCAATATACCTTCTGCCCCTCTCTCTTTCTTCTTCTTCTGAGATCTATTCTAGTATTGTTTCATCTTATGGTGTCACTTACCTCTCAAATTCTCCCCTTGTGATCCAGTAGTTATTTACCTCTCTTTTTTCTCAACTTCTTTATTCTCCATCATTTGGTCTTCTATATCATTAATTCTCTCTTCTGCCTCACTTATCCCAGCAGTAAGACCCTCCATTTTTTATTGCACCTCATTAATAGCTTTTTTTATTTCAACTTGGTTAGATTTTAGTTCTTTTATTTCTCCAGAAAGGGATTCTCTAATATCTTCCATGCTTTTTTCGAGCCCAGTTAGCACTTGATAATCATCATTCTGAACTCTATTTCTCACATATTACTAAAGTCTGTATCGATCCCTAGCCGTTGTTACTGCCTCTTGTTCTTTTTCTTGTAGCGAGTTTTTCCACCTTGTCATTTTATCCAGGTAAGAATAGATGAATGAGAGAACAAAATACTAAAAAGGTAGCAATGACCCCCCCCCCAAAATATACAATAACCAAATCAGAATAGACCCAAAAACAAGGGAGGGGGGAAAGAAAAAAAGAAAAAATATATATCTATACACACACACACACACACACACACACACGTATGTATTAGACTGGCAAATAGAACATAGCCACACACTTTTGGATGTATTTTGGTCTGTTAGAAAAAACTACCTCCCAAAATTTTAAAGAAAGAAATATATATATATTTCTTTCTTTATATATTTATATATTTCTTTCTTTATATGCCTTGGATCATGGTTTAATGTAATGCTTAGCTGAGAGCCTGCTGCAGGGCTCCATCTCTGCAGCCAGCTTCCCTGCTCCTATACCTGGGAGCTCTGCCATACTCAGACACCCCTGGTCTTTTTGTGTCCCCATGGGTCCTGAGACCACACTGTCCCCACAAAGGCTCCACCCCCCATTTAGCCTCTGAAGTGATGTCCCTCAGCTGAGCAGACTTCTAAAAGTTCTGATTTTGTGCCCCACTGCTCGCTCATTTGCTGGGAGTTATCCCCTCACCCCCATGGTCTATCTTCTTGTTGCTTCAGATTCACTTGTCTGCAAGTCCTATCTTCTGGAAAGTGGTTGATTTTCTGTCCCTAGAATTGCTGCTCTTCTTGTCTTCTATCTCCTGTTGAGTTTATAGGTGTTCAGAATAGTCCGATAACTATCTAGCTGATTTCCTGGGACCTGATGATATCTCGGTCTCCTACTCCTCCACCGTCTTGCTCCTTCTTCGGAATCTTAGCTTTTGATGGACACTCTCTTTAGTGATCTCTTTAGAGCCAAGATTTGAAAGGGTGGAAAAGAATTCATTCACATCTTTGGGAAGAGTGTTCTATAAATAGAGAA
>PISX010033217.1:0-15328 GCA_004024625.1 Mellivora capensis | reverse complement strand
CCCAACACCATTTATTGAAGAGGCTGTCTTTTTTCCATTGGACATTCTTTCCTGCTTTATCGAAGATTAGTTGACCATAGAGTTGAGGGTCTATTTCTGGGCTCTCTATTCTGTTCCATTGATCTATGTGTCTGTTTTTGTGCCAGTACCATACTTTCTTGATGATGACAGCTTTGTAATAGAGCTTGAAGTCCGGAATTGTGATGCCACCAACTTTAGCTTTCTTTTTCAATATTCCTTTGGCTATTCGAGGTCTTTTCTGGTTCCATATAAATTTTAGGATTATTTGATCCATTTCTTTGAAAAAAATGGGTGGGATTTTGATAGGGATTGCATTAAACCACATTCAATATTTTAATCCGTTTATAGAACCCCATCCCAGATTGGCCATTCATGGTTGGGGAAGGTGTTAGTCCCCAGTGATCCTCATTTAAACAATCTTTGTTAGAAATCATTCCTTTTAATCAAGCCAAAATCTGTATCTCCTCAGCTTCTAGTTGTACCCTTGGCCCTTGGTCCCCTGATTCACTCCCCATTACTGCCCCCAGTCATTGCCAAGGCCACAGCAGAGTCCTTCAGATATCTGAAAACAGCCTCCAGGTTCCTTCCAACCCTGCAACATGACCGACATCTAATTATTACTCGGAGGAACAAGATGGACTGTGGCAACGCTGAGTCTTTCGGATGTCATCTAACTTAATCCTTTTGTAACTCTTCTCCCTCACATGTATTTGATTCCTTTTCTACTTAATCTCCAGTCTAGCACAAAGTAGCGGTCACAAAAGTCCTTCATAAAAGCGGGTGACAAGATTTCTGTCTTTACCTATGTCAGACTGGCTTGTATCAGACAAATTTCTCCTATTAAAAACTTTTATAAACAAAAACAACAAAAAAATGACTCTCTAAAAATTATCAGAGAGCTACCAAGGCAGCCAGGACTTCTGTGCCAAAATCCCAAAAAGAAGGGAAATGAATTGCGAAGCACCCTATATTCATGACTGCCTTTCCCTTGAGGCATTCACTGATTCATATGCAGTAGCTTGGAGGCTGAGAAGACAAGCAGAGACTAAGAAGACAAGCATAAAGTAGTAGCTAAGACACCGTGAAGCTAACAGAGCTTTTGACAGTCTCATGAGGCTGAAGAGACATAAATTGGAGTTCAGAGCCACCAAGGCATCCAGGATATAAAGGTTGAGATCGTAGAAAGAAGGGAAGATCAAAGAAGTGAGACTAGCATTTAGTGCCAATTTCCCACAAGGCATTTGTGATCTATAAGCAACAGCCCAGGAGCTGAAAAGCCTAACCAAAAGGAGGTTATGAGACTGGGAAATGAAAAAGAGCTTTGAGCTCTCAGGTCCTCACTTCCAAGATGCCAGAGGGGGACTGAGGCTGAGTGTGTCACACCCCCTTCCTAACAGGATCTTCATCCTGACGTGGACCACGAAGAGAAATAACAACGGTGGTGCCCAAAAGCCACAGCCATATGCAGCCCATATGCTGCACTGAGAGTAGTACCCTATGTGTGCCCAAGGACAAGGCCATTATGAAGTTCATCACTCAAAACAGTACAGACCACAGCTGTCAGGGACATTTCCAAGCAATACTCTTTGACACCTACATGCTTCCCAAATTGTATGTGAAACTGCATGAGTATGTGAAACTACATTACTATGTGCGAATTGTGCCATCCACAGCAATGTAGTCAGGAATCATTCTCAGGAAGCCTGGAAGACCTGAACACTCCCATCCAATTTAGACCTAGGGGCACTGCCCCATGGCCCCTGCCAAAGCCCATGTAAGAAAGCTGGTCCTTTAAGGACTGAAGAAAAGCTGTGCTTTGGCGGGGGGCGGGGGGGGTGGAGAATAAATGGAAATTATACTTTTAAAAATAGGTGTGTTAGTACTATAGTCTTATTACAGTGCTAAGGAGATAAAAATGAAAGATCACCAAGGAGAGAAGCCCTGGTAAACATTCCAGGATTTCATCTGGGATCCATGAAGGGCTAACCCCAGAGAGCAAAAGTGAGTAAGGAATATACCAACCTTCCCTGAGACTGGAACCCAGCTTCAAATACAGATGATCTTTCCCTATTCTAATTGACTAAGCAAATCTTAATTGGAAGAAGATATCATCTAGAGACCACAGTCTCCATAACAGTGTCCAGCATTCAATTAAAAAAAAATGAGTAGGCATTCTAGGACACAGAATGAAATGAATAAGAACCAAAAGAGCAGATCATAGGGACAGATTCACATCTGAACCAAATATTGTTTTCAGACACAGACTTTAAAGTATCCATGATGAGTATCTTCAAGGAAATAGATCAAAAGGAAAAATTTTCAGCAAAAAAAAAACTAAAACAAAAAACTCTGAAATCTTTAAAAAGAACCAAAATAAAATTCAAGATCTAAAAATAGGGAGAAGAGGTTGGAACTAAAGGCGGGAACTAAAGGTGGGAACTAAAAATGGAAGAATAGGTTGGAATGATAGATTAGAAGACAATAACCAGATCGATGATGAGAGGATATTTTTAAAAGCTGAGAATGTAGAAAAGAGTAGGAGACATATGGGACATGGTGAAAAGATCTAACATATGTGAAACTGGAGTCCAAGAAAAAAATGCGGCATTAACAATATTTGAAGAATAGTAGCTGTGAATTTTCTAAAACTGAAGAAAGACATTAAGCCACAGATTTTCAGAGAACCTCAAGCAGGATAAATGTGTATCTAAGCGTATCATAGCAAAACTGTTGAAAACCCAAAACCAAGAGAAGCATTTAAAGCAGCCAGGAAACACACACACACACACACACACACACACACACACACACACTATTGTTACTCAAATGGGTAACAATAAAACCAATAATTTCTTAACAGAAACGATAAAAGTAGTAAAAATAATGATTTTTCCATTTATTGTAGTAAATCAAAGACGCATGTTGTATTATCAGGAGTAACCACTAAAAGAATTATAAGAGTACACAACAAACACAATAACAGAAATAATAAAACAAACTTATTAACTCAAAAGGAGAAAATAAAGGAGGATGAAAGGAGAACTGCAAATAAGAAAAGATACAAATAGAAAACACAGTGTGTTTAAGCTCGAACAGATCAGTAATTACATAAGGTAGATATAATAAATGCTACTGAAAACAAAAACTGCCAGACAAGTTTTTAATGCCTATTATTTATTTATGTTATTCTGAAAACAAATATAAGGTTTCTGGATTGGGGCAGACTATTATTACTTAAAGCAATAACTGCATTGGTCCCCCATGGCCAATTCTTCCCCTTAAGGGTGGTGTAATGAGAGCAGATGGTTAGGGCTGCACATGCTAAGAGGGTTCTGGCACAACAGGAGAGAAATCCCAAAATTGGGAATCTGAGTGTTTATATAGGAATAGTCATACAGCTGCCTTCCTCCCCTCCTGAGAAAAGGAGAAGAACTTTATCTTTCTAATGAAAACAAATTTTCTCAGGGAAGAGAAATGGCAAAGTCTCTACTCTAGAATGCAAGTATTTGACTCTGGGGTAAATAACTTTATTTACCCTTTGAATGGGAGCAGATGACTCCATTATTAAGGATAAAAGCAGCTCCAGGCTTATCACCCTTAGCATATGAAAAGCAAATGTGTCTGGGGAAAAGAGACCTTTTCCATTATTATATCATGTCAATTTTCTTTGCTTAGAAAGATTTAGAAAACTTTAACCATGCAGAATATGAAAATATTTATATTGCCTTTTAACAGCTGTGATAAAAGAAAACAACTGTATGTTGCTTATAAGTGATGTATCTTATATATAAGACCAAAGAAGGAGTAAAAGACTAGACAAAGATATACTATGATAACACTAACCAAAAGAAAGCTAGTATAGCTATACTTATACCAAACAAAGTAGACTTAAAGGCAAGAAGAATTACCAGAGATGAAGAAAAGACATTTCCTAGTGACAATAGGATCAATCTACCAGGAAGATATAAAAATTCTAAATTTGTATGCAGCTTATAACATGACCTCAAAATGTAAAAAGCAAAATTTGGAGCAAGGAGAAATAAAGAATCTCTTACATTTTTCTCAGTAACTGATAGAATGAGCACACCAGAAATATAGGAGACATAGAAGATTTGAAATATGCACTTAATAAGGCTGAACTAATTAAAAGTATATTAAACGAATTAAAAATATGTAGAAACAATTCACTCAGTCTCCACTTGGAGTAACAGATACCAAATATATCTTCCCACCATAAACAGCCAAAAAATTGAGAGCTCAATCAATTGGATATTTATATGGGGAAATAAAGTTTGATCCCTATCTCATACCATATACAAAAGTCAATTCTAGATGTATTGCAAACAAAAAAGTGACAGATAAAACAATAAGGCTTCTAGAACATGGAGGAGTATATCAATGGCTTTGAAATAAGCAAATATTTCTTAAGTAGGGTACAAAATGTACTAATCATAAAGGAAAATATTGATAATGAGACTACATTAAAATGTAGAACTTCTGAGGCACCTGGGTGGCTCAGTAGGTTAAGCATCTGCCTTTGACTCAGGTCATGATCTCAAGGTCCTAGGATCAGATCAAGCCCCATGTCAGGGTCCCCAGTCAGTAAGGAGCCTGCTTGTCCCTCTCCCTCTGCCCCTTGCCCCTGTTGGGGCTCACTCTCTCTCTCTCTCTCTCAAGTAAATACATGAAATCTTTAAAAAAATTTTTTTTAAAGATTTTATTTATTTATTTGACAGAGATCACAAGTAGGCAGAGAGGCAGGCAGAGAGAAAGACGGGGAAACAGGCTCCCCATGCAGCAGAGAGCCCGATGCGGGGCTCGATCCCAGGACCCTGGGATCATGACCTGAGCCGAAGGCAGAGGCTTTAACCCACTGAGCCACCCAGGTGCCCCTAAAAAAAATTTTTTTTAACTTCTATTTATCAAATAATACCTCAAAAGATTGAAAAGGCAACTCACGTGGTATAAGATATTAGCAATATATGTTTGACCAAAAAAATTAATATCTAGAATGTATAAAAGACTCCTATAATCAATAAGAAAAACCACAGAAAATCAAATAGAAAAGTGGGGAAAAGATGAATAATTATTTCACAAAAGAAGATATCTCTGTGTCCAATAAGCAAATGAAAAGTCACTTCATTTCGTTAGTCATTATGGAAATGTAAATTAAAACCACAATAAGTTACTACTATATTGATAATAGCTAAGTACTGTCAAGGATGTGGAGCAAATGGAGCACTCACAGACTGACAGTACAAGTGTAATTTGTACAACCACAAGTGTATTCTTGATATACCTAATAGAAGTGCATACATACGTATACCAGCAGATATTCCTAATAGCAAAACGTTGGGGTTAGGGAGGGAGAGAGTGGACATCAATAGTAAAATGCATAAACAAATTGTGATATTTCATACAGTGGAATACTACAGAGCAAAAAAAAATAGATAAACTATTGCCATATACAACAGCATGAATGTATCTTGAAAATACAATGTCAAACAAAAGAGGTCACACACAAAAATCAAAAAAGCCATATGATTCTATTTGTGTAAAACTCAAAAACAGGTAACGCTCCTCTATAGTGACGGAAGTCAGAATGGTGGTTATGTCTGGTAGGGTCAATGACAAAGAGAGCTATGAGAGAGGTGTTGGGATGCAGGTTTCTTGATCTGGAAGGTAGTGGATTACATGACGGTGAAAATTTATTGAGCTATTACACACTTATAATTTATGCATTTCTCTGCATGCATTTTTGGCTTCGATTTTTTTAAATGCTTACCAAGCAAAAAATAAAATAAAACAAGATTGCAAAAATCATCTGAAGCACGATTTTATATATAAAATATATATATTTTATATATATATATATATATATATATATATATATATATATATATAAACCTGTATAAAAAATACGCACTAAACATATATAATTCTATATGCCAAAAAGCTACCAGTAATTATGTCTGGGTATTGGCTTATAAGTAACTTTTATTTTCTTCTTTATACCTTTTTGTATTGCCTGAATATTTTCAGTGAGAATATATTACTTTCATAAAAACTAAAAATAATAAAGCTTTAAAGAAAGTTCTAATTTTCAGATGGTAAAATGGTATTGTGGTTATGTTTAAAGAAGAAAAGAGTCCTAATTTCCTACAAATACATAATTGAAGCATTTACATATGAAATAGTATGATGTCTAGCAGGGGGCAGGGAGAAGTGGAGCACGTAGATTTTTTTTTTTAATGGCTATATGTTGGTAATTGTTGAGGCTGAATTATAGTTCACAGGGGTTCATTATACTCTTCCACCCATGTTTGAATAATAAAAAGTTGAAAAACAAACAAATATTATTTCATAAACACAGAACTTACGCATGACAGATATTATCTGCAGCAAAATCTACGCATAATCTGTATATAGCCAGAGTGAGGGGGAATCGTTAGAGAAGATTTTCTCAATACTTGGATGAAGGGCAGTTGGACTCCACAGAGTCTAGCATGGGGATTGCATTCATGGGACATTGAAGGTCCACCAGGATTCCCACCCTGATCAAGAGTCCATCTCATAGAACCACTGCTCCAAAGAAAGGAGACCACTCGTGGGACCCTGACCTCTCACCAGCCTAGAGAGGATCCACGCCTGATGGAGCACACGGTGACTCGGAAGTTGGAGGGCCAATACTGACCCTTACTCTAATGCTTCTCTAAAAAGAGAAAAGGAGGGTCACCTGGGTGGCTCAGTGGGTTAAAGCCTCTGCCTTTGGCTCAGGTCATGCTTCAGGCTCTCTGCTCAGCGGGGAGCCTGCTTCCCCCTCTTTCTCTGCCTGCCTTTCTGCCTACTTGTGACCTCTTTCTCTGTCAAATAAATAAATAAATAAAATCTTTTTTTAAAAAATAAATAAATAAAAAGAAAAGGAGGTGACTTTTTTCATGGGGAATCAAGACCTACCTTAGAAGTTTCTTTTCCTTTCAGCCTAGAAGTAAGGTATTGGGGACAGGTATTAGTGAGGAGGTGGGAAAAAGGAAAAAAGAGTCTTAAATTGTGTTCAGTGAAAAGACAGCAGCTGCTGTGAACTCCAGCCAGAGTTAGAAGCCCCTGAGCACTCTGTATGGGGTCCTCAGATCCCACAACAGACATTGTCTGGTTGGCTCTTGTCCTGACTTTCATCTGCTCTTCCTCTAAGCCCCACCAGCCTTGAGGTGGACATGACCATGCTTCAATCTATCTTCTTGACCAATCTGGCCTTCACACTCTAGGATGCGACAGCCTTTCCTGTAACTTCTTTTGGTTAATAGATAAAATTACCACCAGCTGAATTTCCAACAAATGGCAAGTATAGGTCAAAGACCTTATTTTCTTTTGGAGAGGGGTACTAGGCAGGAGGAGTCAGTAAAGCAGCTGGGAGACTTTCCAAATGGGGGAAAGACTGCCATGTTTCTTCATAAAAATCAGAAGAATTAGGCTCTTACCTAAAAATTTATGTTTCACTTTTGATTTTAATATGAGAGCAACCTAGAAGATTAAAGAAGAACTTGAAGATTGATCAAAGACCACAAACTAAGGCATTCTCTAGAACAATGTTGCCCGATAGAAATATAGAGCAAACCATAAACGTGAACCTTACATAGAGTTGAATTTTCTTGCAGCCAACTTTAAAAAGAAAAAAAAAATGAAACATGTGAAATTGACAATATTTTATTAAATCCAATATTTCCAAAATATCATCTTAACACATAACATCAAAAATATTAATAAGATTTTTTTACATTTTTTGTACTGTATCTTTGCAATCCAGTGTATATTTTATACTTAGGGCACATCCAATTCAGCCTTAGCCATATTTCAAGACCTTAATGGCCACATGTGGCTAGTGCCTCTACCATTGGATAAGCACAGCTCTAGAAGCAAGAAAATTGTACCCCTTGTGACCACTAAAGACTATTACAGCCAAGGGGCTGGGCTCTCAGTCATAAGTTCCCCTAATGCCCCCAGAGCACCATCCATCCTCAAGCCCTGGAGAAACCATTGTTCTATTCAAGCTCTAGATAAGATTGGAGCTATGAAAAGCAATAACTTACAATAATTCTGGAATTGGTAAAACTGTTATCAAACCCTTCCTAGTCTCTCCTTATTCTTCTTGAATGATGATACTTGGCTATTCCAATCAAGTTAAATAATTTATATATTTAAAGTACAATTAAAGTGTAAAGGTATGCTAATATTTCTCAAAGGTCATTGAAAGCCTACTGATTGCAACCACACGACCCGCTGACAGTGGCTACCAAAGTACTTGAAAAAAATATCACATTCTCAAATGCAGAATTTGCAGAGCCAAGCCCTCAAAATGAGAAAAGCTAAATGAAAAAGTGAAAAGTTACATCTGGGAAAAAATAGATATATAACAGGACACAAACTAATTGCAGCTTCAGAGTAAGGGGGCAGGATGATGTGATGAAGAAGCATGGGTTTCGGAGCCACACCGTTTCACCTTGAGGTGTCTCAAGCCTTGACTCCCTCATCTGTAGAATGGGATAATGATATCTGCTTCTCAGATATTGTTAGGACTAAATGGGGCAAAACACGGTGCCTAGCAAGGGCCTTTCCCACTGCAGATGCAAAAAAATGCATTATTTCATTTTTGTAATCAAAAAATATTTGTTCAACCACCAGTATGTAGCAGATACTAAAAAATAAAGCATACCAAGAGTACTGGTGAATGGAGGGCAGTGAATACCACTCAGAGGGCCTGTCCTTTCTGAGAAGGAATTCTACCCAGCCCTGCAGGTCCAGACTGCACATGTTGTTGTGTCCTGCTCACTTATGAAATCTCCAGAGCAACACATTAGCCTCAGGAGTTCAGCCTTGTCCAAACTATTCACCATTATTCTGTCTTCTGACACGGCACTCAAGGAAAGGATGGGAAAATTTCTCGAGGGCAGAGAGAGCAGATGTGGCCATGTGTCCTGATCACATGAAGGTGACCACTCAAGATCATTCACCATTATAGGAGTGAAATAATGGCTCTAGAGACAGTTACCAAAGATCCTCTCTGTGACTTTCTGGGTCACCTCTATTTCTCCTATCTCCCCCTGCCATGTTTTGGGGGCACTCGTCCCCTTCCAAAGTTGCCAATGCAGAGCAGGGGATATAGTGCCATGACAAGCCAGTTAATTTCTGGAGAGCTGCCACTAAATAGCCTACCACCTGCGGTGTCAGCAGAAGTGAGGGTCTAGAGCAGGGGACCATGTCGTCAGTCTGCAGGTGTGTGCCCACAAGTGCCACGGGGACTTCGGCACTGCCTAGTAATGGTGGTGGCTGATGTGCACGGCCATTGGGTTTTGTTCTTGTCCCAGCCCACTTGGCACCTCAGTGAGAGCCTCCCTCTGCTCCCACTTCCTTCTCTCTCCCAGCATCTGGACTCCCCCCACACTGATCACCGCGGGATGGTCTTTTGCATCATATCTGCATAAGGAAGGCCGTGACCTTGAGCTTCTTCAGGCCTGCTGCCCATCTTCTATAGACCATAGGTCAGCAAAAGCTCCCAGGGCTCTGCATCTCACATCAGGTGGGCACCTGCCACTCCAACCATCGCCAAGGATTTAGTACGTAGAACGCGCCACTCCAGGCATCAGGGATATCACCGTAAAGGACACCTACGAGGGGAGAGCCACACAGACGGATGAGAAAGCCCAGATCCTAGGGAAGGTGGAACTACTATTTATTGAATCCTACCAGGTCTAAACACTGTGCCTTCCAGCAGAGGTCTGTGAGATAGAAATTATTAGTCCCATTTGCCAGATTAAAGCTACTCAGAGTAGGAGTAATTTGTCCAAATCCATCCTTCCAGGATTTGGCAGAGTCCATATCAGAAATCAAGCCTCTCTGGCTTCGCTAATCTTTTCATTATAAATCGTCTCTAAATTTCACATGAACATGTACTTGCTTCATAGACCCCAGCAAGTGAATGTACTGGAATAATTCAGTAGAATGTGTGTTGGGGAGGCAGTTGTGATGGAATTCTCCAATCCTCGGCGGGAACCGCACTCAGTTACACCTCTCAACCATTACGATTCTACCCCCAGTGCTCTGTCTCACAAACAAGAAACATGCATCCCCCCAAGACTCACCCTGTGTCTATCCAGGAGCCTTTGGGAATCTGCTACCTCCCCCATACTACAGAGCAGGGCCGGAGCAGGTGGCCTGAGTCCCAGCCCAGTCTGGAAGCTAAACAATCTGTGACCTAAGTCTTCCTGCAATTGAGAAGCTTGGGATTGGGAGGAGTCCTTCAAAATCGTCTTTCCAACTCTCCAACTCAAGTTGGAGTGGTCTCCAGGAAATCCAAATGTAGCTTTCTCCTCCACCCATGTTAAGAAGCTTTCCCATCTCTGTTTAATGGCCTTCCTTCAAAACCAGGAACCTGCCACCTTCCTAGGGAGCCAACATCCCCTTGGTCAGTTCCAGCTGGAGAAAACTCTTCCTTGCATTGGTCCAAGGCCATCTTGGGGGGCTTCTACACACATCCTATTTCTACTCTTAGGGATGTAGAGAACAAGTGTGTCCTCTTGCTCACAACAGCCCTTGGGAGATGGTTATAATACCCTTGTAGGTCTTTTGGTCTATAGACTAGACATTGTCAGGTCCCTCAACCATTCTTTACGAGACATAGCTCTTACCTTCCACCCCATCCAGTCACTCTCCACTGAACGTGCTCCAGTGGCAGCTCTCTCTGATAGTATATTATGGGGGGAGGGGAGCACTGTTTGCAGCAATCCCCTCTTCTTCTCTCTCTGTTTCTCTTACTCCCAGGTTGATCACAGAGAAAAGGTTAAATCAGATCCTGTGACCTCATCCCCAGGCATCCCCATGGGCCCCTGGCAGCCAATTTATTCCCATGGGCCCCTGGCAGCTCATCTCTATCATGAGCACACCTGGGGGCTCTCCCTCCAGGCCTCCACCACCACCTCACAGAAGCTCTGCTACCAGCCCTTGCTGGAGGAGATGGACATGTGCATACAGGAATGTTAATGCACCCGGACAAGGCGTGGGCTGAGAAAACCTTCACCACTCCTTGGGTACCAGTTGTTGGACAAGCTCCCTCTTCAACTCTGCTATATTACCTTTATCCAAATACAATGAGACAATCAAGGGCGAATAAAAAATTCCTGGTCAATAGCCCTAGAGCTGAGAAGGATCGGTATTTTCAAAGGCGTTCCTCTCCCTCCTGCTACAGGACTCCAGGACTCCTTCTCTTTCTCAAGGCAACGTGAGGGGAGGGCCATGAGTGAAGCACAGGAAACTTGGGTTAGAGGATGAGAAAATGCCCTGCATGACCACCTGGGATGCTGAGACTCGTGACAAAGTCACATGAGGACACCCAGGGAACCTGTCCTTTGCTCAGAGTTGAGGGAGTAGCAGGACATTCCATCACCCAACCCATTTGGGGACGTTCCCTCAGATACAGAGGACACATGCACACCTTGAAATCCAGACTGAACCCACACAGGTCCTCACAGTTACACAACTGCATGAGAGGTAGGAGAAGTATGAGAAAGAACAGCGACTTCACTACTCCCGGGGCCTGGCTGTGGCATCACCCCTACTCTGGCAAACTCTGCAGAAGCAGCATACAGGGGGCAGGGACTGTCCAGGGAGTCAATCACATAGTGAAAGTGGGAGGGGGTCTTGTAGAGAAAGTGGCATCTCCAGGAAGGACATAGATAGGAAGGTTAATCAATCACTGGGGCCAATACATTTGCCCTAATAATTCCAGTTACGGTGGCTCAGGTCAGGCTGTAAGGGGAAAGGCTCCTGGACTATAGCCTCATTCCATGCACCCAGCTCCCTTCCACCTTCACCCCCCCCACACACCACCACCACACCCAGCTCTGGACCAGTGGCCTCAGGAACATTGTAATGGTGAGGCCGCTTCCTTTTCACTTGCTGTCTCCCCTCCCCTATCCTTCTGCTGTTCCAGGTCTCCCTCTTACTCCACTCCATTCCGAGTGCCCTCTACTCATTCCCCAGCTAAAGGCACTCAGAAAAGGCTCTGATAAACTCATTCACACCTCTATGTTGCTTTGTAAAGAACGAATACATTAAATGAAAGGCATAACATTCAAACGATGGACTCTTGGCTACCAGGACATGGGTATGGGAAGTATTTCTGGTTTAGAAAGCAAGACGGGATGTTTCCAACATCCTAGGGTTGCATAGTAAGTGATGGCTTCCTGTGAGTCCCAGGAGGCTATACTCCTGGAGCTGGGAATCTCACCGAATGACAGCAAAAGGATGGCTGTGTCCCCCCCCCCTACTTCCAAGGTAATTTGGGGGCAGTGCCCACACTCAAACATAGATATCCCTGACAGATGCCATTCCTGCAGAACCACACATTCACTGTGTGACCCTGGGAAGGCCTCTTCCCCTCCTTGGTTCATTCTGTCATCTGTTAGAGAAAAGGCTCCTGAATCCATCTTCTCACGGACACTCTGGTCACGTGATCTCTGGGCCACAGCGGACACTTGCTTCTTGGTAGGAAAGGTTGTCTTCTTCATCTCGCATCCCTCTCTCTCTAGTGACCTGCATCAGGTCACCCTCATCAGGAAAAGTGGATTCAGAAGATACGTGACTCGTTTCTTTGCAGGCACTCAGGAGATGACCAGAGGGACAAGATCCTGGGTAGTAGGAAAAGAATCTCTCTAATTGGGTTAATTAGGTATTTTTCTCCTGGTCTAGGATGAAGAGAAGGGAAAGCCAGGCCCAGAGGTTGAACCTGATAGCCAGACCCAATGAGGTCCTAACCTGAACAAGCGTCTAGTCCTGAGTCTACTCCAGGGCAAGATATAAAGAGAAAGAGAGGCCAGGATCACGCTTTCCTTCCTCTCTAGACTGGACTGCACTGAACCATTTCTGTTGAAAACTGGAGATGGGCTTGCCAGGAGAGCTGGCAATGAGATTCAAGCTTCAGACAGGGGCCAGACTTGCTAATCGCTAAGCCCCTTCTGGTTCCGGCACTCTGTGAGAATCAGTACCCAGCCAAGGCCATCAGGGTCCCTGAAAGAGCTGTGGTGCCCACCTTGCCTGTTGCTCGACAGAGCCCCTGCCAGCTGAGGGCCCAGTTTCCAAGGCTGGATGCCCATGTGGGTCACGGTCAGCCTCACCCCCCCCTACCACCACTCCCACCCCTTGTGCCTGCACTTACAGATCCCTCTTTATGGACACGGGAGAGGCAAGAGGACTGGGGAAACAGCCATTTCTATGCTAACTGCCCACTTGTGGCCCGAGGGTTGGAAAATGAAACTGCGAAACGGCTCAGAAATCAGTGAAGCTGGAGTCCCTGAGCCCTAAAGGCTGAGAAGAGCCCTGGCCACCTGGGTCTGACCTGGATTGGAGCCCTGGCCCTGGACATTGGGGGCCCATCCAGCTGCAGGAAGGGCTGCTGGCCATGGAAACCAGCGGCCAGTGTGATTCCACTTAAAACACTGCCATGCCCTGAAGCAGGGAAGGCATGTGCCTCCTCTGCCCAGCTGGGTCTGCATCCAGCTTGCTCTGTCCCCTTCCTTTTCAAAACCCACTCTCTGCCAGAGGCAGGGATGCCCCATGGAAGAAGCACGACCAGGACTCAGGAGATGGGTTCTCCCGGCTGTGCAGGTTCTCCCCACTCAGGGCCTCAGTTTCTGCACACAGGGTTACCTATGGGACCCCATGGGCTCTTCCCACACACGTGCCCACCAAACAGGAGACTCATTCACAGTGAGGGGAATGCAAACCATAAGGCTGAAGGGTTTCCTTTCCTAACTTAGGACAAAAACCTCCAGCACAAGGAACGAAGAGACAATGATAGGACTGTAAGGAGAATACGCCAATCCGCTCACCCTCTTGAAACAGAGGAAATAGGTAAAAGATGTCCTCTGACAAGAATGAAAGGTGTGGGGGCGCCTGGGTGGCTCAGTCGGTTAAGTGTCTGCCTTCAGCTCAGGTCATGATCTCAAGGTCCTGGGATCGAGCCCTACATTGGGCTCTCTGCTCAGCGGGGATCCTGCCTCTCCCTTTCCTTCTGCCCCTTACTCCTGTTCATGCCCTCTCTCACTCACTCTCTCTCTCTCTCTCTCAAATAAATAAATAAAATCCGAAAAAAAAAAAAAAGAACCTACTATTGGGCTGAGTCTCTCTCAAAAATAGGGAGGAAGGAGATGACCTTTGGCCTAAGACTCAGCCCTCTTGTGAACAACTCCAGAAATGGACAAAGCAAGTGTCCCCACATGCCTTCCTGCCGCTCACCCACCATCAGTCTTGTTGTCTGAGGGTCTAGTTGGGGACAAAGGGGCTGCCTGTTTCCTGCCAATGCCCTGGCTTCAGTGGGGGGATGGCCAGGGGGGTTCAGGCAAATCACTCTTCGTGTGCAAGGCATACTAGATTAAATAAACACGAGGGACTGTCTTCCGGGCTGAATGTCTAAAAAGCAGTACATGCAACCCAGAGGAGAGGAAGGGGCATAACCCGTAGAAACACCGCCTATCCATTGGTTTGGCGGTTAAGGAGAAAGAGGCTGATCCTACGCCCTCTGGCATGCAAGTGCCTGGGGTTTTAAACGCGTCTGGCCGAGCCCCCTGGTGGCCCTGCCCAGCCACTGCAAGTGGTTCACAGCCGGTCCCCTCTCCATCTCCTTGTCTAGCACAACTCCTGGCCTTAATGAATGATTTCATTATACAATTACAGACCCCACATTTCATCCATACCCATTATCTCATTTAAATGTTATTGCATTTTCCTAATGAGAAAATTGAAGCTCCAAAAGGTTAAAAGAGTTAGCCAAGATCAGACATTTAATAATTGGACTTGAACCCAGATCTCCAGAGTCTACCTCTGGAACTCCTTCCTCGGTGTCAGAGCCGCCGGGCTGGGCAGGGCGGAGGGAGGCGAGCTTGTGAGCGCTTCGCTAGCTCCCGCGTGGTGGGAGGGCAGCAGGGCCAGCACTGATGGAGGCCCAAGGGCCCTCTGCATGGCGGGAGAGTTTTCCCGCAAAATGGAGCAGGCCGCCAGTATGCTCATTACCCAACCTTATTCCATTTCATAATAAATGGAGCCCCTGGAGGGCCAGGCATGATGGGGTGGGGTGAGATGTGGAGTGAAGACTATTACGGGATTTTAACCTTCGTCTTCTCTTTCCGGGCCTCTGGAACAGCTGTTCGACAAAATGGATCTGTGCAGACAATCATTTTTGCTGCATTACTTAATATACAGTTGCTCTCGGCAAGAGATATAATTGACTTGCTTAACTAATCAATCTTTCTATAAGCAT
>PISX010033215.1:0-15330 GCA_004024625.1 Mellivora capensis | reverse complement strand
GACGTGGATGGAACTAGAGGGTATCATGCTTAGTGAAATAAGTCAATCAGAGAAAGACAACTATCATATGATCTCCCTGATAGGAGGAAGTGGAGATGCAACATGGGGGACTAGGGGGGCAGAAAAAGAAGAAAAGAAACAAGATGGGATTGGGAGGGAGACAAACCATAAGTGACTCTTAATCTCACAAAACAAACTGAGGGTTGTTGGGGGGAGGGGGCCGGGAAAGGTGGGTGGGGTAATGGACATTGGGGAGGGTATGTGCTATGGTTAGTGCTGTGAAGTGTGTAAACCTGGCGATTCACAGACATGTACTCCTGGGGATAAAACTTTGTTTATAAAAAATAAAAATTAAAAAAAAAAGATTGCATTTCTGTTGGTTGTCAGGACCAAGAGGTTCTTAAAAACAAACAAACAAACAAACAAACAAACAAAACTAAAAGACATCCTACAGAATGGGAGAAGATTTTCATAAAGATACACTCCCTTATAAAAAGGGTTAGTATTCAAGATCTATAAAGAACTTCTCAAACTCAACACCCAGAAAACAAATATTCCAGTGAAGAAATGGGCAGAATACATGAACAGAGATTTCTCCAAAGAATAAGGCCACACAATTGGCCAACAGACACATGAACAGATGTTCAATATCACTCATTATCAGGAAAATCCAAAACAAAACTACAACAAGATGTCACCTCACCCTTGTCAAAATGGCTAAAATTAACAACGCAGGAAGTAACAGTTTCAGGGAGGGTGCAGAGAACTGTTACTTCTCTAACATTGTTGGTGGGAATGCAATCTGGTATAGTCACTATGGAAAACTATGATGTTTCTTCAAAAAGATAAAAATAAAATCACCATGATCCAGCATTTGCACTATTAGGTATTTGCTGGAAGAAAAGAAAAATACTGACTCAAAGGGATATATGCACTGCAATGTTTTTAGAAGAATTATAAATAATAGCCAAATTACGGAAGGAGCCCAAATGTCCATCAGCTGATGAATGGAGAAAGAAGATGCAGTATATATATAATGGAATATTACTTAGCCCTAAAAAATGAAATCTTGCTATTTGTAAGGATGTGAATGGAGCTAGAGTGTATTATGCTAAGTGAAATTAAGTCAATCAAAGACTAATACCATACGATTTCTGTCATATGTGTAATTTAAAAAACAAAACAGATGATCATAGGGGAAAAAAGAGAGAGAAGCAAAGAAAAGAGACTGTTAAATGTATAGAACACACTGAAAGCTACTGGTGAGGAGATGAGGGGGGTAAGTGTTAAATTGGTGATGGGGAGGTCCCTTGTGTTGAGCACTGAATGTGGTATGTAAGTGATGAATTTCTAAATCCTATACAGGAAACTAATATTACACTGTATGTTAACTGGAATTTAAACTTCATTTAAATTAAAAACTTGGGGGAGAAAAGACCTTTTGAGTACTCTGAATTCCTTCTTACGTTGAGACTCACGAGAAACCATGGTCTTCAGCAGCCACATAAATAGAGCCTGCCACAGTAAACATCAATAAATGCATGTTGAGTGAGTAAAATCAAAATTATAATATTATAAGTACCCTTATTGAACAATTACTAAACACTTACTATGTACTAGGCTAAAGCTCTAATTCTCATCTGAGAGACCTAGTGAACAAGAACCTGTCTAGTTCATCTTTATGCCCTGAGGATGTCAGCATTGTGGTCACACAGCAAGTAATTAATAGAACCAAGGTTCAAATCCAGAACGGTTGGCTCCAGAATCCATGCTCTTAAATGGCTACACTTACGCAATAGTTCATGAAGGCTGCTACTCATTAGGTGCATCATAAATATTTGCAGAAATAAGCAGACTTCTATTGGTAAGTAGGTTAAGCCATTTTGTGCCCTGGCAATGGTAGGACCTCATTAGGTGAGGCAATGGTCTTATGTCAGCTCAATAAATGCAGAAGCCATAATGGTAGAAGAAATGAGTTTAAGTTCAGGTTCTGGAGTCCACCACCTTTATGAATCTTAGATAAGAATGTACCCTCTATGAGTTTCCATTTTTTTCATCTACCAAGTAGATGATACTCAGGGTTGTAACTCACAGGATTGTGGTGTACACAGCGAGAAAGCAAAGGTGAAAGTCTCTAGCACTGTGCTTTATAGATTAGGATCTTAATCCAGAACTATGAGTTTTATTTTGCTTCTCTGAGTGTTAGTAAGTTAAGTACCTAAGCAAGTGGGATGTGAAGGGAATAACAGGTTAAGGTAAAGCAAGAAAGCTAAGGAAACATGGGTTTGGTACTGTTTGAGGGGGTTAGAGAAATGAAGGAGAAGTATTTTTTCCCAGTATTGCACCCACTGAGTTTTTTAGGCTCAGAGGCTGTTCTTCAGCATGTCAAACAGATCATTATAATTCTATTAGTTCTTCTCAAAACATTTTGTTCCTTGGATTACCCAAGTAGCCAAATGATACAAAAACTGCAACTTTCTCCCTCTTGTCTGAAATATCTGTGTTGGCATCAAATAAAACCAGAGATTCCATAAATTTCCATCCTGGAAGGATTGCAGGAAGCCAAAGCTCTGCCCTTTGGAGAAGAAGGTTTGGTGGTGGATTAAATTTTGCTCACCAGTACAATAAGTTCTCAATAATTATTTGTTTAATAAATCAAAATATTACTTTTTTTCCAGAAAGGACAACTTTCCAAAGCAAAGATTATCTTTCATTCAACTGTTTTGACTGGTATTATATAGCTAAAGCTACCACTCTTGCCCTCTAGGAGCCCTTGACAGAAGTCAGACTGATTTATAAAGGACAAAGAGATACATGGACAAGCAATGACTGAATTCACATACTAAAAGCTCTCTGCAAGCCAATAAATAACTATTTTTTCAGTCTCTTTTTTCAGTTTTTACTCTTTATCTTTGTGTGCTTAGTACAGATAGACTGGCATTTCATAATCCAAATTCCTGGCAGGAATTTCCACAAGTCCACAGAACTGTGCAAATTAATTTAGTGAAAATTCAGTCATTGGCCCACAGGCCAACAGAATGTAAGGGCCTTAGAATTCACATTCTTCATTACACTGAGCAAGGACACTGGGGCAAAGAGAGAAGAGAGTAATTGATCAGGGATACAGAGTCAGAAACTAAGCTGGGACTTGAACCTAGGGCTTCCATGTCCAGTTCAGTTTCTTTTCTGTCCCATTGTTCACTGATATGTAAACCACTGGGTGGGGATTATCTAATCTACATCCAAATATTAAGGCAGAAACTGAGACTTTGATATGCTATTAATTTATTAACCACTTTTGTTGACTGGGCATATCCAGATGCTATCTTGATAATATCCTATGAAACAGAGTTATTTCTCATTTTTATGAGTTCTATATTTGTCCTCTCCAATATCATACTCACTAGCCACATGTGGCTTTTGTGGCCATGTGAAATATCTAATAGAACTTCCAATGAGTTCTATATCTGCACTGTCAAATATTGTAAGTCATTAATCACATGTCTTCTGAGTACTTGAAATATGACTAGTGTGACTGAGGAATTAAGTTTTAAATTGTATTTAATTTCAATTCATTTAAATGTAAATAGTCACACATGGACTAACACAACTGTGAGATGAAAATAAGTCTTCCCTTGCCTTGCCTTCCTTCCATGACTGATAAGGATGGAGAGGGCAGAGTTCTGACCATAAAATGGAAGAAAAACCTTCAGGGTCAGACAGAATTGAGTTCAAACCTTGACTATATTGGGGCACCTGGGTGGCTCAGTGGGTTAAGCCTCTGCCTTAGGCTCAGGTCATGATCTCAGGGTCCTGGGATCAAGCCCCACATCGGGCTCTCTGCTCAGTGGGGAGCCTGCTTCCTCCTCTTTCTCTCTACCTGCCTCTCTGCCTACTTATGATCTCTGCCAAATAAATAAATAAATAAATCTTAAAAAAAAAACCTTGACTGTATTACTCATTAGTTGTTTGCCCTTTAGGCAGTCCATTTATAACTTGAAAACTTTATTTCTTCTTCTGTAAAATATGGACAGCAGTCCCTAACCTCACAGAAATTTGAATCAGAAGCATATGAGCTTGTCCAGTACAGGGTCTGGTGGGGATTGTGCTCAGGAGCTATGAGTTGTGCTTTTCTTATATTTTTATTTTTGTTATCAAGAATCCCAAGTGATCCAAGGCAGGGAGTACTGATGGCTCCAAGAGTGGCCTTGAAGAGTAAGCACTACTCTGGGAACCAAAAGGCACATGGTGACAGGTGGGGTTGAGGTGAAGGGTTAGAAGTGGAGACCCAACCAAAAAAGCCAGATTCTAGGCAAGTCTTCATCACATAAAGACCTCACAGCAAAGGGAAGCCAAGGGTTGAGAGAAGTGAAGAACCTGAGATCAAGAGTCTAGAGTCCTGAGTTATAGACTTCACTCTGAGCCTCAGTATCATTATCCATTAAATGGGGCGGAAGTATGTGCTGATACCAAAAGGTAGTCACTAAACTATAAAATCTTTAAGGTTTATCTAGCTTTCCTACTATCCTAATCTATTGTACCTTAGATTAAATGTTCCCTTGACTCTTAGGGCTCAACCATAGGGTTGAGAGGGTTTCAGAGTGGGCTTTACCATCTCTAGTTTACTCCTCCATGAGCAGACTCTCCTTCTTAAGAGTCAGTCTAGTCCTCATAAAGCCCTTCTCCTAGTTTCTTTTTGTTCAAATACCATACCTTTTTAGACCCATCTTAATAAACACCTCCTTCATGAGTCTTTGTGTGATCCATTAGGCAAAACTGGTTATATATTTTTTTTTTCAAAAAAAAGAAGCTTTTCAAAAGATTTTTTTTGAAGAAAAGATCTTCTTTTTTTTTGAAGAAAGACTATTAGGTTTGGCAGGTACATGGAACTTAGACAAACCAAGACTTTAGATAAATTGTTTCATCTCCCAGGGCCTCAGTTTTCTCAATGGTAAAATAAAATGGTAGCACTTATTTTCCAAGACTGTTGTGACAATTAAATGAGAGATAGATGTGTCAGCACTCTGTAATCTGTGAAGAAGAGTACATATAGCATAAATTAAGAAATGAGCTTTTATTCTATTTTGCTTATACCTATAGGGAACAATTACATGCCTGTCATGTTTTAGTGTCAGATATTGACCTATTGGTCCCTCTCACTCTCTCCAGATTTTGACCTCCTGAATTGACCAGACTATATCTTAGTTATGTCAGTATCTTCATTCCCTAAGGCAGTGCTTGTATAGAGCAGAAACAAAGTCAGCTTGCAACAGTACATTTAACCCATATGGAGTTGAACCCTAACAGTAAAACACATATATGTATATATATATACATACATATGTTTTCATTTTATAATTCATTTCTACAAAAAAAAACTTTGTTTCTGCACCAAAACTACTAATGCTTCTAATTTTGTTTTGGCTGCTAAAAAGCTCAGAATATATAATAATTAATTATAATTGCCACAATAGTCTAGGCCACCAACTCTTTGGTCTTTCTTTTTCTTTTTCTTTTATAACACACCATAAATTTCAGGGTTTTTTTGTGTGTAAAGTGCAGCAAATGCTTTGTGAAACTGCACAGTGACTTTGTACATGGGCTCAAGAAATTCTGACACACATAGATTCAAATCCTGGCTCTATTTCTTGACTTAGAGTCTTTGGAAAGACAACTTCATTTTCTTGAGTCTCATTTTCTCCTACCATAAAAGGGAGGTAATAATTTGTTCTTCAACGTGATGTTGTAAAATTTAATGAAGTAATGCACAGTGTCTGGCACACCATAAACATTCAGTAATCAGTTGACCTATAACATATATACCTGTATTGATTCTCTGCTTAACTTTCCCCAAAATGTAGGTAAAATTGAACACACACATGAATATAACATTATACTATTTTTCTGCTTCTCACTCTTAGAACCAGAGCCAAGGCTGGTGGTCATCCAGTACTTAAAACGGAAACACAGCAAGTTGGAGAACATGTCTCTTTTAGGGCACTGAAGCAGAGATAGAAAAACTAAACCCCCTAGGTCAAAGTTTATAAGCTAAGAATGGTTGTGAAATGTTTTAAAAAGAAGAGGAGAAAAAAAAGGAGAAGAAGAAAAAGAATAAATCACCTGTTACATCTACGTTCTAAAATGTTTTCCATCTGTCCCTTTACAGAAAAAAGTTGCCCACCACTGACTTAGAGGAAGAGCCATGGCCACCTTTGTCCAAGACAGAGAAAAGCATATTGTAGTACTAGAATGAGGCTCTGGAGTTAAAATGCCTGGATTCTTGTTTTACAACCAGTTACATCTGCTCTACAGCCCAGAGTTGTTGCCAGGGTCAATTGGAATAATGTATCTGGCACTCAATGTAGGTGTAGTTTTCTTCCCCCCCTTATTTGTTTATGTAAATGGACAAATGTTTATAAATCTTGGGTTCATAATTCTGAGAACATCTAGTTTTAGTCTCCCCTTTTCAATCCTCTCTTTTCAATTAGGCTACCCAGTGCTATGATGTCTTTTACCAGTGGAACAGCCCATTAGACTCAGTGAGAACACAAAACATAGTTTCTTACTGTTTTGATTTAAAGTAAAGAAATGCCAGAAGCATCTCCAGAAAGAGGTCCTCTTTCTGTTTAGGCACCTCTGCCTCTAGGCTATATTCATGATACTATAAAGTGGCTTGAATATCTAAAAATCATCATAATTTCTGACTTCAGTTAGATATTATCCTTACTTTCTCCCTAATCCTCAGGCAACTCTGTAACACAAACAATATTTCCCCTTATTCAAATGTTGACCCTGAAATTCTGGGATGTTATATTACAGAAACTGATTCAAGCCCAATCCTGTCTGTGCCCCATTTCTTATTTACATAGTCCCTCAGTAACTAGTTAGGAAAGGCTTCTTGGGGGAGGAGAAAGAGTACATAGACCCAAAGTCTTATGATCTTCATTCTCAGGGTTTATTTGAAGTGGAGCATTTGGGGATGTCAGACCAAGGAAGGGATAGCCTTCTGGAAACAGAGGATGAAGAGAACTTAAGTCATATACATAAAGAATTTAAGTCCCTTCCATATTACTTTAATAAATCTCTGCTTTATTTTTCCTGAACAGCTGTGTTGAGCCTTAAAATTTGAAAATGTAAAACATAAGGGCATTAAGAATAGGAAAGGGAAAATGAAGGAGTAAATCAGAGGGGGAGATGAACCATGAGAGACTATGGGCTTTGGGAATCAAACTGAGGGTTTTTGGGGGGATGGGTGAACCCAGTGATGGGTATTAAGGAGAATATATATTGCATGGAGCACTGGATGTTATACACAAGCAATGAATCATGGAACACTACATCAAAAACTAATGATGTACTGTATGGTGACTAACATAAAATAAAGAAGACAGAATAAACAATATAAATAAATGAATAAATAAATAAATGTATGTTCCAATTTTTTAAAAAATTGAAAATGGATGTGGTAGGTGAATTATAAGATGTACAGGGCTATGTTAATGTGAGGATCTTACTCTTATATTTGGGGGAATGACTTGACTTTGGGTTAATCAATAAATCTGTACTAGAGCCATGCCTGATTCTCCCATCTCCCTGCCCCTAAGCCTAGCATTTGTAATAGTATCTCTACAGCAAACTCCACAACTAATAGCTTTAGAATGTTAAGTGAAAGAGGAATGAAGGTGCAGGCAGTCTGAGCAAGTAATATAAGCACCTCACCCCCTTTCCAAGAGAAGAACATCAATCAGCTCAGCAAGCAGATTCCTGTGTTCTCTTTATTTCCCTACTATGGAATTCTCATGCCTGCCTCTATGATGGATCTGGGAAGGAGGATTGCTGAGGAGGTGAAAGAGGGGGATAACAAGCCATTCAGCAAGAGAAGGAAGTTTCCACACCATAACTGGTAACACAGCTTTCATTCAAGTCAGCTTGCCAAACACTACTGAATGGTCACCTGTGACCAGACTCATAGTTACATTCCAGAATTTAATGTGAGTTGGCTCTATCCTCAGAGAGCTTCCAGTCTTGTTGGCATATCTTCTAGGTTCAGCTGCAGCTTTAATACAGCACAGAATACCTAAGAGTAGTGAAACCAATGTAATGGGACAGGCAAGAGAGAAATCTACAGGCACAACTTCCCTTCCCCATTCCTGGGAACAGTCTTTACTAAGACCCACACAGTTTGAGGGGTCTATTCCCATCATCAGGTCTGGAAGCCATGATAGTAATAATGATAATGATAATGATTGATAATGATAAAATTTGTGACAGTCGTTGGACCAAGCACTTTTCATATATTAACTTATTTAATTCCCAGAAATTCTATGTAAAGGAATTGCATATTATGTATATTATTATCCCAATTATTCAAATAAGGAAACTAAAATATAAGGTAATCCTCAGGAGATGGCAAGGTAACTAACATCTTGACTCTATAAACATTGAGCACTTACTATGTGCTAAGCTTTGTACTGGTGCTGAAATGCAGAGCACCATGGGAATATATGATATCAGTCATATGGGAGAGTAGAAAAGTAAGTAGACGAGCAGTCATCAGTCATATATACTGTGTTGATTATATGCCAGAAAGTATGCTAAGTACTTAGACAATAAACAAGGCAGATAGAGTGTTTAAAGCACAAAGTGACAAATGTCATGGCAGAAGTAAGCATGGAAGCTATGAGATCTTGGCCTAGGGAGTGGCAGGGGGAGTCACATAGGACTTCCTGGAGAAGGTGGTCTTTGGGCAATTGCTGTTCTCAGATATTTACAAGAGACCAACCCTGGCTCCTCATTCCAACTAGATCCCTCACCTCTATCTTTCTGGCCCCAGACACTCAAAATTATTTTTTTTCCTTAGGATCAAGCTTGAGGGACTTTCAGTTCTTATGCAGGTCAGGGCATTCAGCCCTAGAAGTCTTTCTCTCAGTTCCCCTCTCCCTGGCAGTAGGTGAAATCTGTCTGTCTGGTTTGCCTTAAAAACACCCTACCAGATACCTAAATAAAAAGGAAAGACTGGTATCTCACTGCAGTGCCTGGCTCATTTGTCTCAATGGGGAGTACCCTCAGACAGCTCTTGCCCGGAAGTTTTGTCTGCAGCATTTTTCTATCTTTTCATTATATTCACATTTATTACAAGGACATAAGCAGCGTCTGAGAGTCTGTCTGCTCAGCACAGCAATGAGATTTTTTAAGTTTACATATATATTCAGCACAATTTTTTAAAAAATACTTTAACACTTAGAAAGAATGTGTGTCTAAATATATATGCATGGGTATATGTGTGTGGGGATTTTGTACATTACTATATGCAGGAAACTTTATGTAAGAGTGTGTGTGTGTGTGTGTGAGAGAGAGAGAGAGAGAGAGAGAGAGAGAGAACTTGGGCTGGTTTAGATATCTGGAAGACTTCCAGCAAATTTCCTGAAGGCCTGAGCTCCATAAAATTTGGCTTTCCTTTGTTGCAATGAGAAAGAGGTCATGAGAGATTGTTGCTAGCTGACATAATTGTCTCCATGGAAATTATTTTCTGACAGTGGAATAATAATAATATTAATAGTTCCTGATATAACTGAACATAGTGCTGTGGCAAACTATATATGTTACCTCATTTCATTTGAAGAATAATCCCACAAAGAAAACATTATATCACTCCATTTTATAGATAAGAAAACAGAAGACCAGAGAGATTACATAATTTGATCAAGGTTGTACAGCTCTTAAATAGCAGAACTAGAATTCCAGTGAAGATTCTGATGTCTGGGATTCCACTCATAACCATTACACTCTTTTAGATTAAAACAAAGTCACTATTCAATATTGAGTGTAGTTAGAGCATCTTTTTAAAAAATTCATTTATTTATTTTAGAGAGAGAGAGGGAGAGAGTAGAGGGAGAGGCAGCAGAGGGGGAGAGAGAGAATCCTGAAATAGGGCTCCCTGTTGAGTACAAAGCCCAATGTGGGGACCAATCCCAGAACACCAAGATCATGACCTGAGCCAAAACCAAGAGTTGGCCATTTAACAGACTGAGCCACACAGACACATCTGCAACTAGAGCATCTTATTGAAGGTGTCAAAGACCAGGATGTGGAGATTAGAATTAACATGGAAGGCATTGAGAGTCACTGATATTTCTTGAGCAGCAGTCTAGAAAGTGGTGCTTTTGGAAGATTAATTTCTAGGGAGAGGAAGCAGAATCTTTGGACCAATAATCTTTCTGTTTATTCCTCCAGTTTATGTGATCCAACAAAGAATACAGGAGGCAAGTTGGGCTTTCTTGGGGGCCCATATCCTTTCTTGAGGTCATAGTAGCTGGTTTTTGGAAGGCACTGATATGTGAGAAGCACACAGGGTTATAATTTTTAAGAGAAATCCAGACAAACTTGATGCAATTGTCTGGAGGCTGACTGCTAGATTTTTTCTCCTTCAGAAGATTCCAGAGGAAGTTTTCCCAATTTTATTTTTATTTCTTACCTTATTTCCCTACTTAATTTAAGTATGTTTAGGTTTCATCCTAGCTCTGCTTATTAGATGTGAGTTATTTAAATTCTCTCAGTTTCTGAAAGCTAGTGTTCTTTTTCATTTTTTCAGTGTGAACCCCTTCCCCATACACACAAAATTCAGGGATAAGAGATCAAAAGAAGTATGGAAGAATAAGGTGTAAGTTATTTTTATTAAATAGCAAGTTATTCCATATCATTGTGGCAAATCAAAAACACAGAGACATATATAAAAAATGTTCAGCTTTGGGGTGCCTGGATGGCTCAGTCATTAAGTGGCTGCCTTCAGCTCAGGTCATGATCTCAGGGTCCTGGGTTTGAGTCCCGCATCAGACTGTTTGCTCTGCGGGAGGCCTGCTTCTCCTTCTCCCATTCCCTCTGCTTGTGTTCCCTCTCTTGCTGTGTTTCTCTCTGTCAAATAAATAAAATCTTTAAAAAAATGTTCAGCTTTGGGATGTCTGGATGGCTGAGTCAGTTAATTGTCTACTTTCATCTCAGGTCATAACCCAGGGTCCTAAGATTGAGTCCCACGTTGGGCTCCTTGCTAAGCAGGGAGCCTGCTTCTCCCTCTGCCTGCCACTCCACCCTGTTTGTGCAGTCTCTCACTCTCTCTCTGACAAATAAATAAATAAAATCTTATTTTAAAATGTTCATTTTCCTCAACTTCTTTGTTATCCCATTTTTAGGTGGTAACTGATATTTTCAGTTTGGCATAATTGCATAATTCCTTCCACATCTTTCTACATTTATTACAAACATATTTAAACAAAAATAGACATATGTAGAGTTGTGTTTTTTTCTACACAAAAGTGTAGTATTATGCATGTTTGTTGTTGTTGCTAGTGTTGTTGTTTTTATGAACATCATCTTATTTCATCCTCAGCTAGGAAAAAAAACAACATGCTTTGTTCATTTGACATTTAAAAGATCATGGACTTGGGGCGCCTGGGTGGCTCAGTGGGTTAAAGCCTCGCCTTTGGCTCAGGTCATGATCCCTGAGTCCTGGGATCGAGCCCCACATCAGGCTCTCTGCTCCGAAGGGAGCCTGCTTCCTCCTCTCTCTCTGCCTGCCTCTCTGCTTGTGATCTCTGTCTGTCAAATAAATAAATAAATCTTTAAAAAAATAATAAAAGATCATGGACTTTACTACAGGACAATAACCATTTAACAAAGACTGATAGACTCAACTACATGAAAATAAAAATCCTATGAATTGAAAAAAAAAAGAGTTTAATACTGACACTAACCCTAAAACTGTCACATGATTTGCAAATATTACCCCAGTTGGTTCTTTGTATTTTGACTTTGATTTTCCTGTCTTTTGTCAAAAAACATTTGCATAATCTTGGAGTGAGGGAGACCTTTAACAAGAGAGAAAACTCAGATGTTATGAGGGAAAATTATGCATGTTTGACTACATTGAAGAAAAAAGTTAAAACTTTTAAAGTGTCTCTCTTCAGGCAGAGGAAAGGCTTAGGCATGGAAGCATGTTAAGAAAGGCAGAATCTGGGGCACCTGGGTGGCTCAGTGGGTTAAAGCCTCTGCCTTCAGCTGGGGTCATGATCCCGGGGTCCTGGGATCTAGCCCTGGATTGGGCTCTCTGCTCAGCAGGGAGCCTGCTTCCTCCTCTCTCTCTGCCTGCCTCTCTGCCTACTTGTGATTTCTGTCTGTCAAATAAATAAAATCTTAAAAAAAAAAGAAAGGCAGAATCTTCAGGTGAATAAACAAAAATAGATTAACCTTCAAGTAGCTACAAGGAGGGCAGTTTGACCTGAAGATAAGGGCTGTACCTAGAACTACCAAGAAATGGAGGAGGACCTATCTGGGACAACAGTAGTGATAAAGAGTGACTCATTGTGTAAATGAAAGAACGGGGCTGAAAAATAATCTCCCTTGGTGAAACCCAACTGTTTATCTAACAGACTATAGTATTGGCAGTGGTGAGAGAGGAAGGGGGGTGGGAATCTAACCAACGGAATGATCTTGAGGCCACAACCCTTTCAGGAAGATAGTCCTTAAGGATTTTTGAGGATTTTCTTTGTGTCAGAAGCTTTAGAACCTTAAGTGCCTCGTGGAATCCAACAAAGCCCTCCACCCTCACTATCCATCTCAGGCTCCTGGACCAGATGTCCTTGAGCCAGGTATTTTTTTTATTTGTTTGTTTGTTTGTTTGTTTTGTTTTGTTTTTTAATTTAATTTTTTCAATGTTCCAAATTAATTGTTTATGCACCACACCCAGTGCTCCATGCAACACGTGCCCTTCTTATACCCACCACTAGGCTCTCCCAATCCCCCACCCCTTCCCCTCCAAAACCCTCAGTTTGTTTCTCAGAGTCCACAGTCTCTCATGCTTTGTATCCCCCTCCAATTTCCCCCAGTTCACTTCTCCTCTCCTTCACCCAATGTCCTCCATGTGAACCAGGTGTTTTATGATCACCTTGGTAGTAGAATAAGAAAATCTTCTGGACCTTTACAGTGAGATCAGGCAGTAAGTGCCTGGCATTCACTGGCTGTATGACCTTGGGCAATCCTTTTTTCATTTCTCCCTGAATTTCAGTTTCCTTATTTGAAAATAAAAGGTTAATACTGCCTATGTTTTTTTTTAAAGATTTTATTTATTTATTTGACAGATTACAAGTAGGCAAGAGAGGCAGGCAGGGAGATAGAGGAGGAAGCAGGCTCTTTGCTCTGCGGAGCAGAGCAGAGAGCCCGATGTGGGGCTCAATCCCAGGACCCTGGGATCATGACCTGAGCCGAAAGCAGAGGCTTTAACCCACTGAGCCACCCAGGCGCCCCCTGCCTATGTTTTTTAAGGAAAAAGAGATCAGATGCATGTGAAAGGGCAGATACATCAAACAGAGAATGTAAATGCCAGTAAAAATGTAGGTGATTCCTATAATGCCAGCTTGGGCAGATAGATAACATGAAGTAAGAGGCATAACAAACAGTAGCTTTCTCTTACCCTTGGCTTTTGCAGAGCATTTTGGGTGGGAGAAGTGAGGCTATGTGTATGTGAATGCTTGGGTTCAGAGAAGATTCTGAAGCTTCCAAAACCCACATGCTGCTAGCATCATCATGGCCCTCCATCCATGCAAATTATGAGGTGGATGGCACAGCATGATGAGGCATTAGTGAAATAATGTCTAGTAGTTATTCAGCATCATTAGACAATTATTAATTTCAGTCAGAAAGCCAAGCAGACTGCGTATCATGAGATCATTACTGAGAAGGACACTACTGAAAAGGACACCAAACCCTGGAGCTCCAGGAGGTCCAAAGAGATACCAAGCTCTGAGAGGCAGATGGACAGCCAAGCCCATGTGGAAAAACATCATATAAATACACAGTCTCAGAATTGGCTGAGGCTATGGATGTAAGTGGCCTTGATGAGGATAAAAATAAGGGATTAGCCCTCACCTCTGTGTGGACTCTGAAACCTGACTTCCCAGATAGGAATGCTGGCTCTGCTACCTACTGTGAGATGTTGAACATATTACTTAATCTCTGTGTCCATCAGTGATAATAATTATCTTACAGAGTTCTCTTGGGGATTAAATTAATTAATATGTGTTAAGTGCATAGAATAGTGGCTAGTGCATACTAAGTGCTATATAAATGCTGTTTAAAAATAATAATTATTAAAAAAAACTATTTCCTTAGTATAATAATTAGGGTTTCTATTTCTTAATCAAACCCCTATCTATTTATTCATCCTCCTATCATTTGGCTTCCTCTTAAAATTGCATCCCCCAAGAATAAAATAGGTGTAGCATTGCCCAATCATATTAGGTGATTGTATGTCTTTGTGGCTTAGACTTGGCCTATAATGACCTTCAAATCTAGTTCATTAAGAAAATTCCTCTTCACTTTTCTTTTTTTTTTTCAGTGTAACAGAATTCATAGTTTTTGCACCACACCCAGTGCTCCATGAAATGCATGCCGTCCATAATACCCACCACCTGGCTCCCCCAACCTCCCACCCCCCGCCCCCTCAAAACCCTCAAGTTGTTTTTCAGAGTCCATAGTCTCTCATGGTTCATCTTCCCCTCCAATTTGCCTCAATTCCTTTCTCCTCTCCATCTCCCCATGTCCTCCGTGTTATTTGTTATGCTCCGCAAATAAATGGAACCATATGATAATTGACTCACTCTGCTTGACTTATTTCACTCAGCATAATCTCTTCCAGTCCTGTCCATGTTGATACAAAAGTTGAGTATTCATCCTTTCTGATGGAGGCATAATACTCCGTAGTGTATATGGACCACACCTTCCTTATCCATTCATCCGTTGAAGGACATCTTGGTTCTTTCCACAGTTTGGCAATATGGACCCTCAACTCTATGGTCAAATAATCTTCAACAAAGCAGGAAAAAATATACAGTGGAAAAAAGACTGTCTCTTCAATAAATGGTGCTGGGAAAATTGGACAGCTATATGTAGAAGAATGAAACTCAACCATTCTCTTACACCGTACACAAAGATAAACTCAAAATGGGTAAAAGACCTCAACATGAGACTGGAATCCATCAGAATCCTAGAGAACATAGGCAGTAACCTCTTCGATATCAGCCACAGCAACTTCTTTCAAGATATGTCTCCATTTTTTCATGTGTCTGATAACCATTTGTATATCTTCACTGGAGAAGTGTCTGTTCATATCTTCTGCCCATTTTTTGATATGATTATCTGTTTTGTGTGTGTTGAGTTTGAGAAGTTCTTTATAGATCCTGGATATCAACCTTTTGTCTGTACTGTCATTTGCAAATATCTTCTCCCATTCCGTGGGTTGCCTCTTTGTTTTGTTGACTGTCTCCTTTGCTGTGCAGAAGC
>PISX010033214.1:0-15327 GCA_004024625.1 Mellivora capensis | reverse complement strand
GAGGGCATGGGGAGATGGAGAGGAGAAGGGAGTTGAGGGAAATTGGGGGGGAGATGAACCATAAGAGACTATGGACTCTGAAAAACAACCTGAGGGTTTTGAAGGGGTGGGGGGTGGGAGGTTGGGGGAGCCAGGTGGTGGGTATTAGGGAGGGCACGCATTGCATGGAGCACTGGGTGTGTTGTAAAACTGTGGATTCTGTTGTGCTGAAAAGAAATGAAATTAAAAAAATAAATGAAAGAATTATTAAAGAAATCTTAGAATTGGACAAAGTTGCCTCTTCAGAGTAAAAGAGTGAAGTTAACAAGTTCAGAATAAAAGTACATACCCCCTCTCAGCACTCAGTAGAATTTAGAGGAACCTATCTTAATGAAATTTAGAACACCAAGGGCAAAGACAAAATCCTAAAAGCTTCCAGAGAAGCAGACTAGGAGAGACTGTTTACCAGTAAATAATGGTTAAATTGAAATTAGATTCAGTTCAAAATTCACGAGATTAACTATGTAAGAAGATAATGAAAAAAAAAAAGACATTTTAAGGTGAGTAATTTTGAATTTATAATTCTTTTTTTTTAAAGATTTATTTATTTATTTTACAGACAGAGATCACAAGCAGGCAGAGAGGCAGTCAGAGAGAGAGGAGGAAGCAGGCTCCCCTCGGAGTAGAGAGCCCGACATGGGGCTCGATCCCAGGACCCTGGGATCATGACCTGAGCCAAAGGCAGAGGCCCCAACCCACTGAGCCACCCAGGCGCCCCTGAATTTATAATTCTATATCCAAGTGTTCAGTTGTCTGAGAGAGCTAGAGTTGGTTTGCTCATAGAATGATTTGAAAACAAATCACTTACAGATAGAGGTTGAATTACTGTTGGATGTTCTCTTGCAAGAAGACAAATATGAATCTAAGAGTAAGAGTGAGGGTTCTGAGAGCACTGGTAAGAAAGAAACTAAATTAGTCAAAATAATTGTAAATTCTAAATAAGTGTTAACTGTAATTATTTTTTTCTAAAAATAACTGTTGGTAATTAAAAATTTGCAGATGGTATCAAGATGGCAAAGGGGACGGTGAATAAAAGCATAAGCATGCTACAAATATGGACTTTAGAGAAGCTTTAATATACAGACAGTTTAATGCCAGTCATTGTTAGAAATGATATAATTACAATTAATTATAAAGTAGTTTAAAAATTAAAGTTACTACCAGAAGAGAGATAGATGTGTAACTTTTAACCATTAATAAGAAGAAACAAAGTTGATTGATTCAACAAAAGGCAAGAAAGGGGTAATACAAATATTTAAAAATTAGATTTTCCAATTTAAAAATTAGAAAATCATATATGGGTTCACAGAGGAAAAAAAAGATGCAAAATTCTTAAATAAAACTTTTATCAAGGAATTCATTGAAATTAAATATGCCATGAACGCAGTATTTATCCCAGAAATATAACAGTGGTTCAACAACACAAAAATTTGTCAATGCAATACACAATAGTGACATGGCAAAGGTACAAAAACCTTTTAAATAAAACTCAAGTGTCATTCCTTAGCAAACAGGGGAGGAACTATAAAGGTTGTTACCACTATCTTGATGAAGGTTCTCTCTAAAAATCTACAAAAAAAAAAAGAACTTCTCAAACTCAACACACAAAAAACCAAATAATCTAGTCAGTACACGGGCAGAAGATATGAACAGACACTTCTCCAAAGAAGACATACGAATGGCTAACAGAGACATGAAAAAATGTTCAATACTACTAGCCATCAGGGAAATGCAAATCAAAATGAGATACCACGTTACACCAGTTAGAATGGCAAAAATTAACAAGAAAGGAAACAAGTGTTGGCAAGGATGTGGAGAAAGGGGAACTCACTTACACTTTTGGTGGGAATGCAAGCTTGTACAGCCACTCTGGAAAAGAGTATGGAGGTTTCTCAAGACGTTAAAAATAGAGCTACCCTACGACTCAGCAATTGCACTACTAGGTATTTACCCCAGAGATACAAATGTGAAAAAACGGGGCACATACACCCCAATGTTCATAGCAGCAGTGTCCACAATAGCCAAACTGTGGAAGGAGACAAGATACCCTTCAAGAGATGAATGGATGTGGTGTAAAACTATGTATGAATTCTGTTACGCTGAAAAGAAATAAAAAAAATTAAAAAAAATAAAAGCAATAGATTAAAATAAAAGAGATGAATGGATGAAGAAGATGTGGTTTATATATACAATGGAATATTATTCAACCATCAGAAAGGATGAATACCTACCATTTGCATTGACATAGGTGGAAGTGGAGGGGATTATGCTAAGTGAAATAAGTCAAGCAGAGAAAGACAATTATCGTATGGTTTTACTCATATCTGGAACATAAGGAATAGCACATAGGACCAAGGGGAAGGGAGGGAAAACTGAATGAGAAGAAATCAGAGAGGGAGACAAACCATGAGAGAGTCTGGACTCTGGGAAAGAAACTAAGGGTTGCAGAAGGGAGGGAGTTAGGGGATAGGGCGATCAGGTGATGGGTGTTAGAGATGGCACGTGTGGTGATGAGCACTGGGTGTTACACGTAACAAATTAATCATTGAACACTACATCAAAAAATAATGATGTCCTATATGCTGGCTAATTGAACATAATAATACAAATTTTTAAAAAAAAATGATACTTGAAGCTTTTCCATTGAAAAAAGGAACGCAACAGAGGGCCATTATTGCTATTACTATTTACCAGCATACCAGAGGCAAGGTCAGTGAAACAAGGGCAACAGCAGCAATAACCATGTAACTGGACAACCTTCAGGGGGTGACTGTCACATACAAGTTCCAGAGACCCAGCTGACAAACTGTCAGAACTCATAAGCCTATTCAACAAGGTGCTAGATAAAATATCAATATACAAAAATAATCACTTTCCCGTATGTAAACTTAACAAACCAGGGAATTCAATATTAATATTAAATCAATTCATGTAAATTATAAAACTCTTAGAAGACAATATAATGAATGTATATTTGATTTTAGGTTAGAGAAACCTTTCTAAAGTAAGTCATGTAGACAAAACTTATGAAGGAAAAATTGAAAAAATTGATATTATGATTAAAAAGTAATTAGAGCAAGAGACACCTTATAATATGTAATCAAAATAGAAGAATATTTACAGCATAGATAATAAAATATTAATC
This sequence comes from Mellivora capensis, assembly GCA_004024625.1. Classification (NCBI taxonomy): domain Eukaryota; kingdom Metazoa; phylum Chordata; class Mammalia; order Carnivora; family Mustelidae; genus Mellivora; species Mellivora capensis. Next base: position 12,143 of record PISX010033214.1, on the reverse strand, counting down.
TTCAGACTCTACCAAAGCTCCACAAACCAATAAGGAAAAAAAAAAACAAAAAATAAACAACTTATGGAAAAAAATTGGAAGAAATAATTTGTATAAATAATTCATGGAAGATGAAAGGAAAACCACCCAAAAAAGCTCATTCCCAGTGATAACAGGTGTATTCTTATATTGCTATTATAATGTTTATGGATTTGTGCTTTTATATATATATATATACACACACACATATAAAATGTATATAAACACTACATACTTTCATATACATATAAAAGTATATAGTATTTTGCATATAGACATATGAAATATGTAGTATTTTATATGCATTTTGTATATAGTAGTTATATTATAAATATGTATACACACACACACACACAAATCTATAAAAAAGAGAAGAAAGGATACAAACTCAACTGATAATGGGTACCTCTGAGGAGGAGCCTGGAATTTAAGTTGGTTTTCCACATTTTCCTTAGTCCTTTCTTAATTTTACACAAGGAGAGTATATATTATATATATTTGAAATTATTTAAGTTAACATCTATAAAGTATTAAAAAGCTAAAATGAATATCAGTCAATCAACATTTTTTACAAAATTCCAAGCTTTAGATATTAGTAACCTATGCCCCTTCATATAACAGAGGAATCTGACCAATGTTCATTTTGGAAAAACAGTTACAAATATTTAACTAAATGATCATTAATAAAGCATCAAAGTTTTTATGCCGCATCTAGATGGCACCAAAAAGTACTCTAGATTCCACCCACAAGCTAACCCTCTCTCTTTGTCCCTTGCAGAATTTGTTTCACAAAATTGATGTTAATCTTGCAGGCCCCATTGACTTTTTCCAGAATGTATATTTCAATTAAAGCACATTCATAAGGATAAATCTATAACTTCTTGAAACATTATAAACAAATATTTAATTCCACTTTGGGAAGATTTTTTAAAGCATTTTAAAAGGGAATCTATAGATTTAAAGACAAGGAAATGATATTACAATGTTTGTAGCAATATAAACAATATAAACAAATATTTAATTCCACTTTGGGAAGATTTTTTAAAGCATTTTAAAAGGGAATCTATAGATTTAAAGACAAGGAAATGATATTACAATGTTTGTAGCACAGAGATGCATGACTATTCAGTGTGCTGTCATTCAGAAATGACCACGTTATGGTAGAAAAAGGCCACAGCGTGTTTCGGCAACAGACAATGATGATACCACAGTCTGAAGAAAATTTCCTAGAGTCATTTCCTAAAGAGAACTGATGGAAACAAAGCCTTGATATCCATAAGCCATCAACTTACACAGGAAACATCTTACCCACAGCATGACCCAGGAAGGTGGTGGTGAAATAGAGCCAGCCTGTTCTATACTTCAGTGGCTCATTTATTTACTTGTCAGAAAGCTTTTTACCCTAGAGAAGGATTAGTGCAAAAGAATAGAATTTCTTTACTCGCAAGAGAGAGCTGCCATCAAGGGATAGTATGCATAGACAAATGATTTAATCAGAAGCTCTTCAACTGATAGCGCTATTGCCAAGCCCTCTCTATGCACAATTAGCTCAGTTTTTCTTGCAGAGAAAGGGATTTCCCTTTACTCCCTTTGTAGTCACCCTTATAACCTTTATCCTTAAAAAGCCCAGGATTTAATCTAGAGTCCAAAATTTAAGATAAAAAACATTGATTAAATTTAGTTTTACTTTCAAACCTTCAATAACTGGATAACTGTTGTCGGGGATGGATTAATCAACTCTTCTCATCATCATGCCAACTCTTTTAAATTGTTTTCACACGTTCTACATTATACACATTCTTTAAAAAAGGATGACACCATCTGCTGTAACAATTCTATCTTAAAACATGTTGGAAAAGATGAAAATATAAATGAAAACAGCAATAGGCAAGACAGGTAGATAACTGTGTTAAGAAAACAGAATTATGTGATTATTTTTCTCAGAATGACACTTGGTTCTGCATTTCTTGGTAGGCAAGGATGAAAGGGAAATAAGTAGGTATATAATTATCATAATGTCTTAAAAAGAATGGCTCAGATTTTCAGAATTTAAAAAAATCCTTGTGGAGAATTTTAAGGGAAAATCAGTTATTGAGTTTTTATATGAAAGAGAATGAGTAAAATTTTCCAACCAAACTTTAAAATTATTTTTACCTATTATTTTACTATTGCTTGCCAGATGCTGATGTTTCTTTTTTATTTTTCCTTTCTAAATGTTTCAAATATTTTCTCTTCTCATTCCTTTTTCTGGTAGGAAGTGATACAGATTTGTTTTGAAATCATAGAAAGCAAAAACAAATTAAATCTCTCATACTACTAATATAAAGCCATAATTGCTGTCAACTTTTTGGAATGTAGTGTTTCAGGCTTCTCTGATGAATATTTTATTTAGTTGAGAATATAATGAATATTTGTGCATTCTTTCTTATTAATATTATTTCATAAGTAGTTGTTCAAGATATTTAAAAGTCTTTGTTTATTAATCATATATCAGGATTGCATTTGGCCATTCCCTAAAGCTGAATATTTCTATTGTGTCTATGTTTTATTAGTAGTAAACAATGCAATAATCAATGGCACTGGCATGCGTTTTTATCCTTTTTAAAATGTAAATTTCATAAAACAGACATCCAAAAATAGAACCACTTGGTCAAAAGTTTTGGATGCTTTTCAAGCAACTGGATTTTTTTTTCATAAAAATTACATCAATTTAGACTATTACCAGTTGTGGTTGGGAGTGCCTTACTTCAGTGCACCATTCCCAAAACTGGATAGTCCCATTATTTTTTTGTCATTGCTAATATTATGAGTTAAATTGGATTAGATTGATTTAATTTGCAAAGAGGTGTTTATTAGTGATGTTGAACATTTGCTCAAATACTTATTATATATTTTATTTGCTATTTTTTCAACAGTAACCCCCTTCTTCCTAGGGGATATGTTCTAAAACCTGTGCATGCCTGAAACCATGGATAGTAACAAGCCCTTAATACATATTATGGTTTCTCCTCTAAATACTATGATAAATTTTAATTTACAAACTAGATAAAGTAAGAGATTAACAACAGTAACTAATAATAAAGTAGAAAATTATAACAACACACTGTTATAAAAGTTAAGTGAATGTGGTCTCTCTCTCAAAATATCTTGTATTGTGCTCACCCTTCTTATGATGATGTGAGATGGTAGAATGCCAGCATGTTGAGATGAAGTGAGGTGAACGGCAAAGGCAGTGTGACATAGTGTTAGGCTGCTACCAACCTTCTGATGACATGTAAGAAGGAGGATCATTGGCATCTGGACTGTGGTTAGCTGGCGGTAACTGAAACTATAGAAAATGAAATCATAGGTTAAGAGGGACTGCTGTACTTCTTCAACTTTGTTATTTTCCCATAACAGATAGAAGGGCCTTTCAGTTTATTTGTTAATTTTCATAGTACTTTTTACATAAGAGTAATAATGCTTTGTCACATTATAAATTTATGTTGTGATTTTAATTCCATATTGTTGTAGATACATTGCTTAAATGTTTATAATAGGCCTTTCCTTTCTTTTGGAGTAATCAACCCACTTGCTGTATGATTTGTTCACTTTTAAATATGTTAAGCCTTTCTTTTTGAGTTATATCAATTTTTGTTCCTAAATAAAGGTAAGATGGTTCTCTCTCCATGAAGTAAATGACTCTCAGTAATTTGGTTTAGGCTCCAAAAAATTACTCTGATGTGGACAGTGACTGGATAAGTACATTGGATGACTAATGTTTGGTTATAATAATTATGTTATGTAATGGTATAGACTGATTTATTCTGCATCTGTTTTATTTTTTTAAGGAAATAACATAAATAAAATATTTTCCAATGCTTTCTAAAAATAGGCTAGTAGTCTAATACAGTAATTTATATTCAGTTATTACAGTCAGCTACTTGATTTTTATTTATTTTTGTCAGTTTTTAATAAAAATATTAATTTGTGGATCATAGTAAGACCTCAGGCCCATTAAACACATGGTTCTGAGTAAGAAGTAACATGCTGCTTTCTACAGACTGAAGGCAGTATTACATTTAATAGGTTTTATCTTCATTCAGTATTCATATATCACTATTTTTAGAAATTAGACCTTTACAAATATTCTGTTCACAAATGAACACATTTAAAATTAGACTCCAACACTTCTCTCCAAAGTGAAGGAAACATTCTAGAAGAAAGTGCCTTAAATATAATTATTCAACCTTTGGCAGCAACTGAGTTGAAATTTGTCAGCATTCAAGTTATAAAGTGTCAGTGATTAGCTTTGGATGAGAGGAACATTATAGACTCTGAACTGTTAAGGTCAATAAATGTCTAAAAACAAATTTTGAGTAATTATGTTTTTGCTGTGCATTCCCCTGTAATTCTAACTGAGGATGTCAGCTTAACACATCTGAAGATCTTGCTTGAGCTTCATGCTTAATTGTAATATTTAAGGTTCCTGAAACTTTTGTATGTAGCTGTATGAAATTAGTTTTTTTTTAAATGTAGTCATAATCCTTATTTCTAAAGCTTTTCAGGAAGAGTGGAAATGCTGTGGATGACTTGGGCATTATTGCAAATACCATGACAGATAAGAGATGATAGCATTTTAACCATTTTAATGTAGCAGAGTATATAAGGGGAAGAGAACTCTATTGGAAGTTAAAAGACTTTGAATTGGAACTTAGACAAATTATTGAAATTATCTCTGACCTGCTCTATTTGTTTATTAACTAGGGGTGTTTTCTAGAGGAGCTCTAAATCTTTTTAGCATGGAAATCAGACAAAAATGTTTGTATATAAATATAAACTCTTAAGGTACAAGATTTGAGATATTATTACACCTTGAATTTTAGAGGCATATCAGCATGGACCTTTCAGTTTTGTTTTGGTAATACATGTAGCAAATTATATTTTCCCAAAATGGTTGCAACAAGTTCTCCCATTCCACCTACACTTTTTATAATATGTTATAGGCATTTATTCCATTGAAAATTTGGGGCAAATGTTACCTTTCCTTGAGTTTGGGCATGGCTGTGATTAACTCAAGTCACTATATGACTTCGAAAGCTAAGCCCTAAAAGGTAATGCAGCTTATTCTTTGACCACAGTCACCATGCTGGGAGAAGATGAAGAGACCGTATGGAAAGGATATATGTAGAGGTTCTCACTGGTAACCCCAGTCAGGGTCCCAGCTGATAGCCAGGACCAACTTTTAAGTCACCTCCAACCTTTGAGTCTTCCCACCTGAGACTCTGAACATGGGGAGGCAAAAGCAAGTCATCTCCTCTGTGCTCTGTCCCAATTTCTGATGTACAGAAACTGTGAGACTTAATAAAATAATTATTAGGTGTTGGAGTGACTTGTTGTCCAGCAGCAGAAAACCAGAATAGATTTGGATGCTGGGAATGGGGAGCTGAACAATTAAAACACATGGTTTCGGCATTGAACGGCATGTGGAAGCTGGAAGGATATTAAGACGACTATTAGTGAAAGCCTAAAAGGTCTTAAGAAAAAGTTAGGGGAAAGCTTAAAGGTTCTTAAAGAATGAGTTCAGTAGATACCTACAGGACTATAAGGGAGCTCTTGGTGAAGGCTTAAAGAAAGAAAAAAAATGTTATTAGAGTACAGGTAGAGGAACAATGATTATGTAGTGATGAAAAGTTTGGTGACACTTTCCTCTGCAATATATAGGAAATAGTATTTGTACCTAATGAATTCAATGACTGAATTAAAGACCTTTCCAGGAAGAATATTAAAAGTGCCACTGAACTTTTTTGGCACCTGCTATAAAATGTGAAAGAAGGGGAAGACACTGAAGAACCTACTGTCAAGTATAAAAGGGCCAGAACTTATGCATAAAAATAAAACGTTTTTTACTCCCACTTCTACAAATGGAAAATGATTCTAAAATTAGGAAAAGTCTTCCTAGTAGAGGTCAAATCTAGTTCATTGTCAGGAAAACATGGTCAGTAGAAACAGCCCAGAGTATGACTACATAACACTTTTTAAAGACTTCAGGAAGATCGAAGGTGATGCCTCACAGACTCTTTTGGACTGACTAATGTCTGTCTAAGGAACTTATAGATATGTCTCATAGATCTCTATTAACTTATAAGGCTCCTAAGATCCTTACATGTGCTGAACCACAACAACATTTTAAGGAAGCCAGGATAGAGAAGAGCTTATCTAGAAGAGACTTGTGCTTTTGGGTTTTGCCTGATGAAGTGAACACCAAAAACATTCATAGAAAATTCCATAGAATTTTTAAGAGAATTGTTTCCTTGGGAGCACTAGCAACTTGGACTAAAAGGGACAGAGAGAGTATTAAAAAAGGGGGGGAGAGGTTTGGTCTCTTTACCCCCGACTTCTAATAAAACACATCTTGGAAAACTACTCAGCTGCAAATGTTGGCTGACTTATACATAAAAGGAAAGATAATTCAGAGGGCAGAATCAAGAGTTGTGGAGGACCATTCCTGGGAGCAATACTGTGTTTTAATCAAAGAACTGGCAATCTGTATGGGATGGATTTCAAAATTGCTTTTAAATGGTGACTGTGGTGTGCCACCTATTTTCTCCTTTTTTGAATGGGAGTTAGTGTTTGTCCTGTGCCTGTTTCACTGTTGCTGCCTAAGTCATTTATAGGAAAGATACTGCCTAACTATAATCTGTTATTGTCTAACTTGTCTCCTTTGATCATGGGTCTCAGGCTTGAAAGGAAGGGTATTTAGGGAACTAAACTGGAGAAATCTTAAGAAGAATCCTCATCCACTTGATTTACATCATTCTTACGGACTTTGGATGTAGCTGTAATGTAATAAAACTTGGTAGTCTTAGTGGTAGGAATGGAAGTGTTTTGAGTCTTTGAGCAATTATGAATTGTTATGGCCATTGGGTGGAGTGTAGCACATTGTATTTTCCATGTTGACCACAGTAATAAGATCTCCTATCCTTTATGATTTTCATGTAGTGTGATGTTGACACTCTTCTGAGAGTCTGAGCGTACCTGTGACTATGGTAGAAGTAAAGCCATGTAATTCCTGGATCTAGATCACAAATAGTGATAGAACTTCTGCCAGTTCTTCTTGGGAAGCATATTCTTAGAACCCACTCATTATGTTCTAAAGAGACAGAAACCATAGAGTTTATTAGTAAGAATTTTGTCATATAGCCCCAAATAAAGCCATAGCTGAGGCCCCAATCAGTGACAACAACCTCCAGACATGTGAATGAATGGGGATTTAGGTGGATTTTGACTTCCAGCCATCCAGCCACTTCCAGTCCTCAAATCTTGTTAACTGAGACTTCAAACATCATAAAGAAGATACAGGCTATTTCCACTACGCCCTGGTTGAGTTCCTGACCCACAGAAACCATGAGAGGTAATTGAATGATTATTGTGTTTTAAGCCACAAAATTTTGAGGATTTGTTATGGAACGGTAGGTACCTGGAAAGGTATCTTTTTTTTTCTTTTTAAAGTTTTTATTTATTTATTTGACAGAGAGAGAGATAGTGAGAGAGGAAATACAAGCAGGGGGAGTGCGAGAGGAAAAACAGGTGCCTTTTGAGCAGGTAGCCCAATGTGCGGCTTGATGCAGAGCTCTCCCAGGACCCTAGGATCATGACCTGAGTTGAAGGCAGACCTTTAATGACTGAACCATCCAGGCGCCCCGGGGGGTTATCTTTTATATAAATGATTGAGGAAACAAATACTTCCTTTGTGTCCATGCTCCATATCTGCATGAGTTATAGTCATGGGGCTTATGATCCAGTGCATTTATATATAATAATTATACAATCAAAATATATCTTCTGATTGAATTTAAGTAATTATTAGTCCATGTGTTCTGGACATGGTCATCTAACATTGAAATAGAGTTTAGTAAATTTTTTTCTTGGACAAGTCATTCACCAAACTCATTTTGAACACCTACGTATTCCAGACACTGCATTAAGTTCTGGGGATATAGTGATCAAGACTCCAGTCTTTTTTTTTTTTTTAAAGATTTTATTTATTTATTTGAGAGAATCAGTGAGAGAGAGCATGAGAGGTGAGAGGGTCAGAGGGAGAAGCAGACTCCCCGTGGAGCTGGGAGCCTGATGCAGGACTTGATCCCGGAACTCCGGGATCATGACCTGAGCTGAAGGCAGTTGCTTAACAAGCTGAGCCACCCAGGCACCCAAGACTCCAGTCTTATTCTTAGAGAACTCATAAAACTTTCTCAGACTGGGAAATTTCTATCTAGTTATCAGAGTACTGTGCTTTCTTGATCCCAGAGTTTATTTCTCTAATGAACCGATTTTATATTTTCCTACCAGTTATAACCTGCTATATCCATGTTTTGAGGAGAGCTTTCCTCAACTTGCCCAGCATATAAAGATTTGGAAATGTTACTCTATTTTCTGTTATATCTCAGGATGGCTCAATTTTTTTTATGTAGTCATTCATAACATGTTAATTGAATACCTATTGTATGTTATACTGGATTCCTGGGGCTAAAGTTGTGAACTAGATTAATAACTATCCCTCATAGAACTTAGCCAAGTGGGGATGCAGACAAGTAAGTAATTTCAGTATACTGCCATAATAGGACAAGATATAATGAGACCACTGATGAGACACTTGACTCATTTGGGAGGTAAATGAAGTTTCCCTGGAGGATCTACTCCTACAATCTTGAGGCATTTTATGATCCTCATGTTTTAGAGAACTCCCTCCCTTTTTTCCTTTCTTAACTGTCCTATGTTCTCAGGATTTTTATATAGTTGGAATACACAGTTGGAATTTCATATTTTGGCACTTTTGGAACCAGATCCTCTAATTCATAATTAGCAAATAATTCTAGACGTTTTCTCTTATGGCATATAGATTTAGCCTAGGCTTTAACTCTCATTTTTACAAGACCCTAGGAAGATATATACAAATAGTGACCCATTTGCCATATGTCTAAATATTTAAAAGTTATAAATCAAGGCAACACATTGCTAAAAAGTGTGTATTCTATACTTCTTTGACAAACCTAATTTTATGATTTCCTGAAAGACCAGGTTCAGATTTCAATTATTGGACTCTTCCATCCACAACTTTTGCAAAATGTCATCCTTGACCATACCTTAGGCCAAGAATTGCTTATACCAATTTATTTGCTCTTAGGAGTACAGACCCTGGGAAGTGACTTGTTCAGGTCCTGAATGAAGTTTAGACCATTTGGGGGAATATGTAGTAGAGTTCCAGGTACACAGAGAATGGCCCAACAGTGGAGACATGGATATGTTTGGGCCTAGCCCCATGGCTTCAGAGACTCCTCACCTTGTTGTAGAATGAGTGGGGGAGAACAAGAGCAGTGTCCTTTCCCCCTGATACAAGGGTGGTACCTATTATTTGAAAAAAAAAATCTTAGTTACAGTTCATTGGTGATGAGGATTGTATCTATCTTCCTCAGCTTTTGAAGTGAAATTGTAGCTAATTGAGTCTTTTTTTTAAAAAATTCATTTATTTGTCAGAGAGAGAGGGAGAGAGCACAGGCAGATAGAGTGGCAGGCAGAGGCAGAGGGAGAAGCAGACTCCCTGCCAAGCAAGGAGCCTGATGTGGGACTCGATCCCAGGACACTGAGATTATGACCTGAGCCGAAGGCAGCCACTTAACCAACTGAGCCACCCAGGCGTCCCATAGCTAATTGAGTCTTAAGTAAGTCTAGGAGGCAAGTGGCTGACCAGGGAAAGAAGTGTTGGTGGAATAAATGTCCTCAGCAATTAGTTCTGAGTGATAGTTGAGGATAGCCTCATAGTCTATTTTTCCTAGAACCCCTTGTCCATTGAAGAGTGAGGAGACTTCTTGATATAGATATGTTGATTTTCCTTGCTTATCTACAAGACTTTTAGAGTCTTTAAAAAGTAAAATCTGGAGGTGAAGACATAGGGATAAGAGGGTTCCCTCTCCTTATTAATTCTCACAGTTGTTCAGGGAACAAAGGTTCCAGGTAGTCATCTCTGGAAAGGAGTAAAGAAAGAGTAGATAGTCCTTTCAGATATGAAAGATAGTTCTAGATGTTTGTATCTAAAAGGCATAAAATTAAATCCTCGGGCATAGAAAGTACCAGTAATAAATTATCTTGACAAGCAGTTGTTTATTATAAATTTTGCAACTTTTTATTCAGATGCCTTCAGTTTCATTAAATTAAACATTGAGATAGGAATCCACAGCTGAAGATGAATATTCCAGTATGAGTCTTATGAGTGTAAAATAAATTTAGTGTTTTTACATTCTTATTAGCATATTTTAAGACCTGCCTTAGGAAACTGCTTGCCTGACAATGAGCTTAGCACACTGTAACCTTTGATTTTCAGATCATTTTAGGGGCCATGTTAGAATCCAGCATGGAACTATTCAAAAGATCATGGGTGCAAGGAAAGATTTCTTCCTTGGAATTCATAAGCTTTCTCATGGCCCAGGATTTTCTAATGTGACCTTCATGGATGCTCTGAGATACAGGAAACTGTCAGTGTCAGTAGAGACTGGGTTGAGAGCAGTAACAATAACAATAACAACAGTAACAAAAACAATAATGACAGTGACAAAAACAATAACAGTATCTCTTCCAGCTAGGGAGTTATCAGTGTTGTTCTAATGTGCCAGTGGAGCTCCAACCCTTGTTCAGTAGTAATAAGTAACCCCACTTTGGGTATAAGTGAAAGCTTGGTGGAGTGCCTGGATATCTACCTCCACCTGGCAGTAACGAGTCAGTGTCTCTTTCTCCCCTGCTTGACTTATTTTAGAGAAAGCCAGTTAAAGCAGAAGACTTGAATAAGATAAAGCATCTTATAATATCCACAATGTCTAGGTTTCAATTAAAAAAAAACAACAACACTCATTATACTAAGAACAAGGAAGATCTCAAAATGAATGAAAGAAGCCAATGAATAGATCCCAAATTCCAAGCAGACAGAGATGTTATAATTATCTGGGGAAAAAAAAGTTTAGGGGTGCCTGGGTGGCTCAGTGGGTTAAAGCCTCTTCCTTTGGCTCAGGTCATGATCCCAGGATCTTGGGATCGAGCCCCACATCGGGCTCTCTGCTCAGCAGTGACCCTGCTTCCTCCTCTCTCTCTGCCTGCTTCTATGCCTACTTGTGATCTCTGTCTGTCAAATAAATAAATAAAATATTAAAAAAAAAAGTTTAAAGTAACCATTATGAAAATGCTTCAAAAAAGTTACTAACATGCTCAAAAAAAAAAAAAAAGAAAAGAAAAAAAAGCCTCGGAAAAGAAATAGAAGACATAAAGCAGAACCAAATGGAAATGTTAGAGCTTAAAAAGTACAGTAACCAGGTAGAGGAGTCAAGATGGCAGAGAAGTAGCAGGCTGAGACTACATCAGGTAGCAAGAGATCAGCTAGATAGCTTATCAAACCATTGTGAACACCTACAAATCCAATGGGAGATTGAAGAGAAGAAGAACAGCAATTCTAGAAACAGAAAATTGACCACTTTCTGAAACGTAGGACCGGCGGAGAAGTGAATCCAAAGCGACAGGAAGATAGACCACGGGGGGAGGGGCCGGCTCCCGGCAAGTGGCAGAGCAATGGAGCACTAAATCAGGACTTTTAAAAGTATACTCCACTGAGGGACATCGCTCCAGAGGCTAAACCAGGGTGAAGCCCATGCGGGGTCAACGTGGCCCCAGGTCCTGCAGGGTCACAGAAGGATCGGGGGTGTCTGAGTGTCGCAGAGCTCTCAGGTATTAGAGCAGGGAAGCTGGCTACAGAGACAGAGCCGAGGAGTGAGCTCTCAGCTTGGGGATACTTTGAATCGGTTGCAGGCTGGGTGAGCTCGGAGCGCAGCCAGAGGCCAGGGAAACGGGAGTGTTTGGGACTTTTCTCTGAGGGCACACTGAGGAGTGGGGCCCCGAGCTCTTGGCTCCTCTGGGCCGGAGATTGGGAGGTCTCCATTTTCATTCCCGTTCTCCGGAACTCTACAGAAAGCGTTCAGGGAACAAAAGCTCCCCAAAGCGAAACTGAGCGGATTACTTAGCCTGGCCCCTGGTAAGGGCGGTGCAATTCTGCCTCGGGCAAAGACACTCGAGAATCACTACAACAGGCCCCTCCCCCAGAAGAT
>PISX010033213.1:0-15348 GCA_004024625.1 Mellivora capensis | reverse complement strand
ACTATGGAAAGAACCTAGATGTCCATCAACAGATGAATGGATAAAGAAGATGTGGTATATATACACAATGGAATACTATGCAGCCATCAAAAGAAATGAAATCTTGCCATTCGCAACGACGTGGATGGAACTAGAGGGTATCATGCTTAGTGAAATAAGTCAATCAGAGAAAGACAACTATCATATGATCTCCCTGATAAGAGGAAGTGGAGATGCAACATGGGGGACTAGGGGGGCAGAAAAAGAAGAAAAGAAACAAGATGGGATTGGGAGGGAGACAAACCATAAGTGACTCTTAATCTTACAAAACAAACTGAGGGTTGCTGGCGGGAGGGGGTCGGGAAAGGTGGGGGGGATAATGGACATTGGGGAGGGTATGTGCTATGGTTAGTGCTGTGAAGTGTGTAAACCTGGCGATTCACAGACATGTACCCCTGGGGATAAAAATATGTTTATAAAAAATAAAAATTAAAAAAAAAAGTGTCAGTACAAGCAAAAAAAAACAAAACAAAACAGTAATTTGTGATTACCGTCTCCCTCTGTGAATAAGACCATCCTCCATAAACACAGAGCGATAGTAGGTCTGGGATGGATTGCTACCTCCACGTGCAGAAGGCACGGTGTCTTGTGCATCTACAAAGTTAGGCTCGTGTTGTCGGGGCTCCACAAATGTAGGCTGAAGGAATGAACCCTATACGACTCTCCAAATATTCTGCGTGTCCCATCACGTAATTCCTAGCCTCGACTTACAAGCCCCTACAGTAGTCTGAGTTGTAGGGTCCCACCCCGCAATATACCTTATTGTCACAGAGACTGTTTTCAGCCCCAGCAATTCAGGGAAACCTCTTTACCTCCCGCCAACCACCTCAAAGGAGAGTCATATATTTCCCCTTTTGTAAAAGGAAATTTCCATTTGTAAAGATGTCTTTCAGCAGAAAGAGAACCAGCCCCGGAGATAACCCTTAACTACCTGAGAAACTTACACCTGCCTAACAAGACGGCACTTTTTACCCTAGATGTTCCCCCTTCCCCTTCCCGGAACTTGCCTCCCTCAGGAGAAGCCCACATCCCTTTCTCCCTTAACCTTAAAATGGGGAATAAGCCACAAACATCTGGCTGCCACCTTGGGCTGCATTTTCCTTGGTGACCTTCCATGGCCTTGCATGCAATTAAAAGTAGATTTCCGCTTGTGAATCTGCACCATGGACAGAAACTGTGTGTCCTTAAGGAGTCTGCCTTATAGACGGATGGAGAAGGCACATCGAAGCAACAGCATTTATGCATTTAATCGTGCACAAAGTCACGGAGACAAAACCTTGAAAGACAAGTAGGGCCATGGTGGTGATCCAGCGCAGAAGGGTACCGCTGCCAGCCCAACGTATCTTATCTGCTGCCTTTTCAGAGAGGATGGCTTTAGACTGCGGGATAAAAGAGCGAAAAGTAAATGCTGGGATGAAAATTTAAAACAATAAGAATAATTGGGAGGAGATGAAAAAGCGGGAGGACAGGAAGGAGGAAGAAGGGAGAAGAGAACGTTATTTCTAATACAGCGAATTCTGACTTCCTTGTCTCAGAGGAGATGACAAAGGAAATGAGAGATGACCGCCTTCCGGTCAGCTCAGAACGACAGAAGGAAGAAAGAGAAAGAATTTGGCATATTAGGGGGAAACAAGGTCTAATACCCAATGAAACGCGAGGAGAAGCAGAACTGGTGGGAGAGAGCCAAGACCTGCTCATCATTGCTGGTCCCCGTCACGGTGCCCCGCATGGGCCCACACTGAGGTCGGAAAGGGAAGGCAAATTTCATATGGACAATCAGAAGCATAACGGCCTCTATTTCTTGCATCGAGATGATTCTCTTCGGGACCACTGGCTAATGAATAGCAACACAAATGCACAGAACTCTCCCAGGTTAGCGCACATTACCGTGCATGGGGAAGCCAGGCTAGGCGTTGGCTCTTGGGCAGACAACGGGGAGGTCATTACCGTTGTGAATGAGGACTACTGTTCAAGGGAACCCATCCCAGATATTCACCCTCTATCCTTTTATTAGGAAAGTCCACATGCAGAGACAAATGGATTATCTGTGGGACAACATGATCAGGCTCCCTCTTTTCTGGACCGTGATGTTCCAGGGGCCAGAGCCTCCCTCCTTCTCCCCAAGAAGGACCAGCAGAGCTATGGCCATCCCTGGGAGCTGGCACCCAGAGCAAGGGGTGATGCCCCTTCCCCAGATTCCCTACGGAGACAAAAACAGGAGGAGCCGGGGTCCCGCACCAAAGCCCCGCAGCCAGCCAGCCCACCACCCCTGTCCCCAAGATGCCACATCAGAACCACGCACAGGCTGCTTGTCCCTCTGCCAGAGTGTGGTCCACTCGCCCCTCTGCCAGGGTACAGTCCACCCAGGTTGACCCTGGGCTGTTGCCAGGGAGGTGCACCCCGCAGAACAAGCAGATTGCTACAACGCAGTCGGGACAGAGAATGAAGCTGACCCTCGTTAAGACTCTTCTTCACGTACAGGACACGTCCGGTGCGTAAACTGTGCGTCGGTGCTATGCCTGTGCACACAGGAGGCCTGACACCATCTGTGTTCAGGGAACACTCGGTAACTCTTCTCTTTGATGTCAACGCGGCATCTTGAGACAGCCCGAAACAAGGAAAAATGAATTTTCCTAACAGTCCATTCTTTGGAAAGCTAGTTACAAATTTACAATCCTGGGGACATAAATAGGGATCCATCTAGACGCTGGCTTATCTCAAATAGTTGACAAAAATTGGAAAATCTGTTGCTTTTGGCCACACTAGATAGATATACCCAAATCATATATGTGTATGCACACACACATATGCAGAGACAGAGAAAGCATTCTCTCGCAGGGCAGCTGGTTGGCTCGGTCAGCACAGCATGTGACCTTGATCCCAAGGCTGTGAGTTCAAGCCCCATGTTGGATGCAGAAATCACTTAAAAATTTAAAACATCTTTCAAAAAAGAAAACAAAAAAAGATGGGGCAGCTTGGTGGACAGTTAAACGTCTACCTTCGGCTCAGGTCATGATCCCAAGGTCCTGGGATCGAGTCCTGCATGGGGCTCCCTGCTCAGTGGGGAACCTACTTGTCCCTCTCATTCATGTTCTCTCTCTCTCTCTCGCTCTCTCTCACTCTCTAGCTCAAGTAAATAAATAAAATTTTAAAAAAATAGAACCTACTATATAACGTATATATAACATCACTCTACAGTAAAAAGCATTGCATATACACAATGTCCTATAACAATTATACAATGTATAACGTTGTGTATTTATACAATGTATAACATTGTGCATTTATACAATGCATAACATTGTGTATAGCATTATAATTTAGAACATAAATGTACATATTGCATGACATATATTACGCATATAAATAATGCATATATGTGCATATGCGTATGTACATATTATAATATACGCATACATCAATGTATTACAACATTATAACACCAATATATGACAGACTGTTATATATTTCAATTTATATTTCCATATATGTTTGGATTTCAGTGTGAAGTTAGACTTGTTCTGCTATCTTCCTCCAGGAGTTAGGTCTGACAATTTCTGTAAGTCATTGAAAGAGGTTTACCCTCCATTATTCTCTGTACACAGAACCGGTATCTTGTTCGCAACACTATGCTAATGGGAGTCACAGAAACGAAGAGGAAAATCTAATAAAAATGTCTTCTTTTTAATTTATGTTTGGTAGTTCTACCCTACAGAAAACTTTAAATTCTCTCTGAAGCTTAAGAAATGTTCTGCAGTGGACTTCACTGACCTCCTTCCCCCCGCAGAGTCCCTACCCCGTAGTGCTTTCCTTTCTGGATCTGAACAAGAAGAGTTGATATTTTGCACCAAAAAAAGAAAGAAAAAATAGGCAATTCATTCGTCTTCCTTGTTCTAAGGACATTCAATGAATCTCTGGACAATTTTAAAAGATTCACATATCCTCGAGGAAGAACTTCTCCTGACAAAATGAAGAAGAGATTTCTTTTTTTTTAAGTGAGGAGAGAAGAAAACAGAAGTGCCACTAAAATCATAAAATTATGTAAATTATGCAGATATCTGCTAAAAGTCAGGCAGAGTGAATTAACAGTCTGGGTTACTGCTCAGTGAATTTCTAAAGTCTGTGGCACGTAGAGGAGAATTTCTTTTCCTTCCGGTCTCCTAGTTTCCTAGCAGATCTCAGAACCTTCCATCGGTGGGACGCATGGTTCTTTGTAATCTCGGAAATACCTAGAGAGTCGGTTTCTGCACGGAAAGCCAGAGCCCGGGTGTGGCTGTCACACGGAGAAGTCTGCATCCCCGGTGTGGTCCCTCCAGAAACTCGGGGCGGCACGCTTTCTCCGTCGCTTCCCTCATCGGACCCGGTTCTGTGTCTCCCATGGGGGGAGACTGGAAGAGCAGCAGACGTTTTCAGCACCGCATTCTCCCTGGATCTCCTGTATAATTCCTTCATTCACACTCAAACGTACTTGAAATAATCACATATGCTCATGTGTTTGCTTATCAGTGAAACTCAACCGCCCCCACAGGAGGAACTGGCTTCAGCTTCCATGAGCCAGTCTGACCTTCAGGCCCACCAGTGATCTCAGCGTTGGAGCCCCGCTCCTGCCTTAGCAGCAATCCCTCTCTAGCATCGGATCCTGGCTGCATTCCCACGTCCTCTGCAAAATGAAGACTGACACCGAGCGGGCACGTACCACACGTCCAGCACCGTCCCGTCTGCCATGCCACTGATGTCCCATGCTTCAACATCCCCGTGACACACGGGCACCATTTTCCTCGTTTCACTTCAGAAAACACTGGAGAGCAGAGACGCAGAGCTGCCGTCAATCAGGCAACACTGGGACCGACATCTGTGGCCAGGACCCTGACTCCTGAGAAGTTTCCAAGCCTTCGTCCCAGAGGCTATGAATACCCCAAAAGGCACTCAGCAGACATATAATTAAGGTTTCTGAGTAGGTGACCCCAAAATGGGGAGATTATCACTGTAGGCATCCCGGTAGGAACCCAGGAAGTTTCCATGTTAATCACATAAGCCCTTAAAAGCAGAGACAGAGAGGAAATCAGAGAAATGCAAAGAAGGAATTGGTAATGGCACTGCCACCTTTCGAAAGGAAAGGGGCATAAGGCAAGTAGTGTGGGTGGCCTTCAGAAGCTGATAATGACCCCTGGCTGAAAGCCAGCAAAGACCCAGGGACCTTCAGGTCTGCTGTCAGCTTCAGACCAGTAATCTGAGCGGCATTAGGAGGAAATCCCCTCCCCCAGAGCCTGCAGGAAGGACCCCACCCCCATTAACACCTTGAGTTCCAATGTATGAGACCCTAAGCAGACCTTCCAGCCAAGCCCACCCAGACGCCTGCCCTACAGAAATCTGAGATAATACAACGAAGTCCTTTGGTGCTGCTAGGTCTGTGGTGATTATGTTGTGGAAGTAAGAGAAATCGAACACACAATTTTAAGCAAACCAGAAACAGAGTGATTGCAGTCGACGCAAAGCTTCCCTGACCCGACCTTGAAACCGGAGACACATTGAACTGGCCAGGATCAGGGTAGTCAGCTCTCACCTGCCCCTCTTTGCTGCAAACTCCCAGCCCTGCTGGGATTCACCTCCTCACGCCCGAGCCCCTCCCTTCTCCAAACATTCTGCCTTTCCTATGGCCAACCCCTCCGGTTACATGTTTGCAGAGCAGAAAGAAACGTGGAAGTTTCTAACGTGAGTTCCTATCTGGCTTCCCTTCATCACGGCGAAGATTAAAACCCCGCACTCAATCATCTTGTCTCCTTGGCCTCTTTGTCCTTGATGTTACCAAAACTGATATATTCCACTATGAATTTTTATGTTGGTCTTCCGATTGAATCATAACCGAGTAATTCCCTTGTCTGAGGATCTTTCTCTTTATTGGGTCGTCTGTTTCTTCCACGCTTTTGTGAACAAAATAGAAACACGGGAGATAAACACATAAGGAATGCGGACAGGGGGACAGATGTATGTGGACCTTACTTCATAAGCATTCTCCTTCAGCTTGTACTAAATTTCACTCGTCACCAGGACCCCCAGGGCTCCTCATAAACCGGTCCCTGCTAATGTCCACCACATCATTCTTGCCCCCCTCCCCTTTATCCACTGTTTTCTAGACAGACGACTGGCTCTCCAGCTAACTAGTCGACTACAACAGCGTCCCATAACTGCTGAATTAATTCACTTACCTAGGAGGGGCACTGCGGGGAATTCTCCTCACCTCTCCCCTACAGATTCTACTGGCCTTAGGAAGTTCTTTTATTTTCAGCATAGGGTCAAAGAGGACATGGCCAATTTTAGAATCATTACAATATGAAAACTACTGGGGCCAACACCATAGCCACCAGTATTTGAGGCACAAGCATACAGCGACTCTGCCCTAGGAGAGTTTTAGTAAGGCTGGCTGGGTTCTCTCCATTTATGTACACTCTTAACGTGGGAATTTTTCTAGAAAAATCCAAAAACACCTGGGGAAGGAATCAACCCAGAAGCTGAGTGCAGCACTTGAACAATGAGACTTTCATGGTAACCCTATAGGCATACCTCCAGGACATGAGCAATGCCTTCTGACACAGGTGTTCTGGGGTCTTGGGCTGTGCCTCGCTCTGAATCCAGAGACCCCAGTCATGGGAGCCTTCTGTCCAGGGCTAAGGCGGGGTGCTACCTGGATGCTAATGTCCGTGGGGGTCAAAAGATTCAGCGTCCAAGTGCCCTGGCATGATGCAGTTTGACATCGAATGAAACCTGAACAACAACTCTTTCTGCCTCCACATGATGGACCTTTTTTTACCTCGTCATCATACTTCGTATCTAGGCTAGGTTTCCCGTAGAAGCTGTGAGAAACAGAGGCAACCGGACCAAATTTCATAATAGCTGTGATGTCCATTTGCAATGATCGTTGCAAACTATTAGAACAAGGTCATTTGTGGATAAAGCAGAAGCTCTGTAGCCAACCCCCACTTAGCTGTCTCTGCAGGGTTAAGTATTTGCTCTTTTTCTCGGTGAAACAGGCCCACAGGAGATGAATTAACAAAACCTAGTGTTGGGCCTCCTGGCTGAAGACCTCCCTTGCAAGAGAGGGCCTTCCTATTCAACATATTGCCAACCTCGAGGCCCCCTCTGAGGACCCAGACGACTGCCTCTTTGTTCGTCTTCAGGTTGACCCTATAACTACGTATCCTACGGCACCTAATGCTGCCAGCAGAGTGTGAAATCTACTCGTCACTCACTTCAGTGCTGGGCTACCAAATACCACCGAGGGCTGCTTGGGAAACAACTAGCTAAGGAACTCTTCCGGATAAAAGTAAAACTAAATGTAATGCCCGATCGTGGGTTGCTCCGAGACATAGCCGTAACACTGGGGACATCGACAAAATATGAGTACAGAAGTAGATCAGATAATAGCATTGCATGAAGGTCCAATTTCTTGACTGTGACCACCGTACCTACTTCGGTAATAGAATGTCTTTGTGCTTCGTAAGAAACATACACTGAAATATTTAGGGGTAAAAGAGCCTGTAACTTACGCTCAAAGCGTCAGGAGAGAAGAGACAGATAAAATGGAGGCAGATGCCTAAAACGGGTGATTTTACATGAAAGGTACACAACGTTTTGTGTACTAGTTTCCCAACTTCTCTGTAAGTTTAAAATAATGTTAAAATTAAAATATTCCAAAGCATTCGATGTTGACACATATAAGCATTTGCTAGCTCAGAAAAGGTGACTCCCAAAGAACGGGACATAAAATCTGGTAATAAGCGTATGCACCCAACATATGAAGAGTGGAGCTGCCATCTTTGAAAGAAAGTATGACCTATGGATCAAATGATGGATACATAAATATTGAACAGACTCCACAAACCCATATATATATGAGGTTGCAAGAGTGCCGTAAAATCAAATTTATTTCCATTGCATTTGTTTTAATCTCCAGCTGCCACTTTTATGAGACTCAGTCCCCAATGTATCTTCAATTAATTCAACATACAGAATGCATCTGTGGTATGTTTACGGTCGTTTAAGACCCTAGTAATCTTCTTAATGGTTTCACCATCCAAAGGAAAAGAACGAGAAGACACAAAAAAGTCTCCCCTGGTTTGCTTCATTGTTTCCTCCTTTTACATGGACACTGACCTTGTGGAGATTTTCTTCCACTAAAAAATATGCACTTACATAAAAATAACATGATGGAACACAGCATGGATTCTGTGAAATCAAAAATTCTGAACTATGTCTTCTCAATTTTCACAAACCCTTCCCGTTTCCACGTCCATGTCTTCCACTGAAGGGAGATGCAGAGGACACATATATGTCACAATCGCTGATCGCTGGTAACCACTTTGGAATAAACACCTTCCACAGTTCGAAGATGATGCTTTCAACTTCTCTTCTAAGTCCCAGCCCAGTGAGTCCCCAGCCACGGATCATGTTTTGGGGATTATCTCTGACTCTGGCCTGTTCTCACTCTCTACTCCTGCACCATGGAGCTGTGGATTAAGAATTATTTAAATTCAAAATCCATGGCCTTTGCTTTTGTTAGTTGATCTTAACAAAGTTTCGTGATAATGTCCCACGTACCCGAGAGCTCAGCAGGCTGTGTCCCGACGCATCAACGAAGAACTCAAATATTGGTAGAAGCCCTTCCTTTGCCAGGGTACTTCCTAATCTTCCATGCCGTCAGGATCCACATTCAATGTGACGTTGCCTCTGTATGAACAGGGCAAATTGTCTCAGAGGTTGGACAGAAAGGCTTTTACACTCTTGCCTCAATTCCACAATTGCCAGAGAATAAGTAAACATAAATGGTTTTGTCGTGCCAAGACGATACAGCAGCCGGGAGAAATGGGAAAGAATTTCCATCGTACCAAACTCCAAGCAAAAAAATTCCTACCGTTTAAAGACTGACTGGAGATCTAAAAAGTCCCAGATATGTCTCTCCTAAAATTTTTACCTCTACTTTAAAATATTTTAGATACCAGATTCATAGGTTTGAACCTTCCTTGGAAAAGTCTTACTGTCATAAATTAAAAGAATTCCTAGCTTTTTGTACATTGAGTTTTGTTTTGCCTTTATCTTGTGCTCCTCTTTTACAGAGTCCCACCTGCGTTATGAAATCCATCAGATCTGGCAGACATGGTGGTTAACCAAGAGATGACTAGGTTGAGGTGCCTCCATCATGAGGAGCCGCACTGCTAGCCGAGACAGAAAACTCATATAATGAACTTTGTCTTCAAGCTTCATAACTCACACAATGAAGCTAGCCCGCCTCCTGCCAACAGATCAGAACTGGGATAAACATTGTGGCCAAAATGGGCCCAATCAGATCCCTCCTTCTACGGGTAGGAGCTCAGATTTTTAAAAAAATATGTCGTTGATTAAACAATAGTTTCTTGGAATAGGAGAGACCAGCCTGGGAGCTTACTGGAGGAAGACCAACCACAACAGGACAAGAATCCAGCAGGTGGGCTTTTCAAAGATGCATTTGCAGGAGAAGACAAAGTCATGCCCATGATACAGATAGAAAATGAGTATGTCCTAAAGATTTTATTCTACTCTTGCAATAGGGAGCCAAAAAGACGATGTTAGTTTGTGGAAAGGCCAAGTCAACAATACATTTGACTTGTACAATACACCCAATTGCATATGGTGGCAAACTGGCTTTTTTTTTCTGCCGGTGGGACAAAAGTCTACCTGAGTGTACAGAGTGTGCAGACCCATCAGTTAGCTACAACGCAAAGACACAAAGTAACTGAAAGACAATGAACGGTGCTAGGAGCAGACAGCCCAGAAAAGTGGGCTCTAGGAAATGCCAAGATTTCTATGGCAGAACACCTGGTATCTTTCTACCTCTTCCCACTCCCAACGCCACCACGCCCCTACACCACAAAAGACCAGTTCCAATCTGGTCTCTTATTTCAGGGTCCACATGGCCTGCTAGGATAGCAGAAAGCCATATTAATTCCCTCCACCAGGATGTCATGGTAACATCTTCCAGACTCCCAACAACCTTTATCTGCCATTCTTAATAGTACTTAACACACACTAATTTGAATTACCCTGAGTCCTATGTCTGTTTTGCAACCCCTTGATCTACACCAGAGCCCCTCGCAAGGGCTTTGCATAACAGACATAATTCAATGAAGTGTTGTGAGATGAAGTCATGGACATTGCTCATTCCGGTTTAAGGTCCTCTGCCCCTTCCCATGGAAGACTCCCCAATTCTGTAAGGCATGTCTGGGTTACTTTTAGAGCCATGACACCTGCAGGAGACAACTTTGCCTACGTGCTCTGGCCAAGAACCACTGCAACCACCAAGAGTGCACAGAGGCACACGCATATGCGCGCGCGCACACACACACACACACACACACACACAGACTCCCTCTCTCTCTCTTTTTCTCTCTCTCCTGGGAACCTCCTCCCCAACATCCTAAATCCTGGGCCCATTAAACATGTGGGCAGTGGGAGGTCTCACCCTCTCAACTCATCTAACCACCCAAGGGTACAATGATGTCAGCTGAACCCATGCAGACACATTGTTCTCTACCAGGAATTTGTACCTGAGATTCAGAAATGTTGTCCCTTTGAACCGAAATCATGCAAAATCAGCATGGGATGCAATAGCCACGTTCCTGGCTGTGTGCAGAATCAGTAAAAGCAAGAGAAAAGAGATAATTTAAAAAAAAAAAAAAAGGTAAAGCTTGACTCTTAGGCAGATGAAAAATGAACACATTAAAGATTTTATCTTGCTCATTAATCAACAAGAACCCCAGACACATGTTAGAGCCGGTTCTAAAGGGGGGAAAGGCAGCACACAGTCCTACGGAGCAAAGGGACTGAACTGTAAATCAAGACAAAACCTATTTTGGGGGGCGTGGGGGTTGGTCATTTCCAACTCTGTCTTGAACAAGGAAGAAGTCCAACACCGCTCCAAGAGCACAAACGGGTTGAGAGTCGGCCATCTGGAGGGGCACATGAGAGCCAACACCAAGTTTTTCAACGCATTACGACTCATTCTTACAAGACCACGGAGAAGAGGGAGCGAACCAACGCCTGTTTCCCAGTATCTCTGCTGTGCACACTTTTATTCCTCAAGAATACAATAAAATAAAACCCATCCCCCCAGGGGGGTCTATAGGGTGTTGTTCTAACGCGGTAATAGATTCCGTTTGTTATCTCATTGAGAACCTACAAGGTTTTCTGTTGTTTGCAAACAAAAGTGCCTCCGATAAGATATTCATGTCATGGGGGGGGGGGGAAGGGATGCGGTCAAAACTTGCTGATGATGAAACTCTCCGAACCCCTGATTTCCTTCCTTTTCCAGGACAGGGTTTCCAGAACTGTTTTGCAAAAGTGAGACCAGCGAATAATGGAAAGATGGCAACGGTCTTAGGTAAGTGTCACTGGAACAAAGGAAAGGGTCACAGCACCAGAGTCAAGATGGACGACATCTATCTTTTCTTGCCTCTAACCCCCGCCGTAGGGGGTGGCCTGGAGGAAGACCTCACTACTTCACGGGGTTTCCTTCCTAGGACACGGGCTGCACCTGGATATTTTCTGTCCCCCTTCAGGCTCCATTACAGATTTCTCCTCCTTAGTTCACCTGGGGTGAACGTGCATTTGCATGCCAGCCCTCATAGCTGCTAGGGTCCCCAAAGAGTACCCCCATGTGGATGAGTGACACTCAACAAATCCCAGTGACACTGCCATTGGGACGCATCTTTCCAAAAAACTCATTCAGGTTAAATAAGAAAAAAAAAAAAAAGGCATTCTATTTTATCGTTTGAGCAGACCCCCATACCTAGCATGGAGCCCAGCACACAGCTGGGACTCACAATCCCGAGATCGTGACCTGAGCTGAAACCAACAGTCAGACACTTAGTGCTCGAAGCCACCCAGGGGCCCCCAGAAGAGCATTACTTCAATATGTTTGGACCCCACCACATATGTAGAGCACTACAGAAGTTCCAGGTAAAATTCCATTTCTCCCCCGTGTGTCTAGAAAACTTCTTCTTCTTAACATATATGTCAAAATGTAAACATCTATTAATTCCATTTTGCTTTATAGTACTTTGAGGTTTGGGGTTTGTTTTTTTTTTTACATCATACTAATAATTCAATTCTTTGCTTTCAAAGAATGATTTAGCTGGATTTATTCTTTTCTCATACAAATGCTTGATTAAAAGCGAATGACTAACATAGATGAAATAGCTTTCGTTAGGAAACTGATAAATGCTTAAGTCACCCTAATTTTTGTATCTTCTCATAATAATTAGGACCTCAATAGAGGATAATGACTACAAATGCCTCTACTTTTGAGCTATATTAAAAATTTTGCTCTGGCAATTCACAGACCTGTACCCCTGGGGCTAATAATACATTATATATTAATAAAAATTAAAAAAAAATTATTTGCTCAGTTTCCTAAGCTCAGAAGTCAGTTTTCTGACTTATAAATAGTTGTACGGATCTTAAAATCATTCACCTTTCCTTAGCTATGGACCCTTCTTTTAGAATAAGACCTAACAAAAAACTTAGTTTCAAGATAATAAAAGCAAACTACAAGATCAGCAGAAATCATTAGAATATGAGGGAAAAAAAGAAAAAAAGTCCAGCTATGGCAAAGGAAGAAAATATAAATATATTTTTAATTTTTATCTTTCTTAAAAAGGAAAGAGTTGAGTCTTAAAAAAAGTAGTTACCTCATACAACTGGATGAAAAAATGTCTTTGTTTCAACAGGTAAATCGACAAAGACGAAAATATTTAGTGCTACCCAGTATCAGTAAATAATGTCAACGGATATACAGAAATACATTATCAAAATCTTAAATATGTGTGTCTTATCTACTCCCCAATTCCACCTGAGAAATTTATCCAGGGAAGATCACCAGGCAAATGTGCAAACACATGTACACACATACTTTTCCCACTTTTGTTTAAAAAAAAGTTTAGAAACACTCTAAGTATTTATTCATCCATAGGGTTGGTGAAACGGATTATAGTACAATGAACGCAACAAAATACCAGGGACGTCCTTAAAAGGACCCTAGACAGAGACAGATAATAGAAAGACACAATCTCCTTGATCTAGGCTTACAGAGGAGAAGAAGCAAATTCAAATTTTGTATCTATTAGAGCAGCCCCATGATTACGTCAAAAACAGGAGTAACATTTTGTAATGCCAGGATCAGGTGATTGCTCCACTGATAATTATCACGAGGGTCTGGAGCTATGAAGTATCTATCACTTCTGGAAAGTCTGGTGGAGCCAGATTCCTATGGGTCCCTGGAATTACGGGCATCTGATAATTTGTCACCATTCAGTGATGGGACCCTCCGTTCAGTCAGCGGGTCAATCTGAGCTAGATGAAACGACCAAGTTCCATCAGCATCCCTGACTTTTCCTCCCACGCCTGGCTTGCATCCAGCCCAGGGAACCTGTCTTCAGTGAGCCCAAGCACCACGCCCAAGGAGAGCTGCGAAGAAATGATTCTCCTGTCTCGGGACTCTGTGCATTTAGGTCTGTTTCGTTCGGTGGGTCTACAACCTCAGGGCTGGGACTCGAGGCAGCTTACGTAAAAGGTAGGATGCACAAGCCTGGGTATTTTTCTGCACGGAGCGTTGGGAGTATCTTCCTCAACCCTCACTTAAGAGCGATTTTTCCCTGTCTTTTCTGTCGGCGAACAGATGGACAGGAAAAGGAGTTTCCCCCTATAATATCAAATAGTGTGTGTTCAACATTTGTGAAACTTGCAGTCTGGGAAACTTGATCAGACAAGTTTGGAGTCGAACCAGATACATGGTAACAGAGCAAAATTGGGCTTGTCTCCTTCTAAATTCATACCTGCCACAAACGTATTAGGCATAACAACAACTTCAAATCAAGAGAATATTAATTAACGGTTGGGGAGGTCTTCATTCCCAAAATGCTTCTCTTCTACAACTCCTAACTTAAAAGAAGTACACACAGGAAGAGAATACCCAAATCAGAACTTATTAGTTTTATTATCACATAAAGTTCTCTTGCGTGACCTTGATGTAACCATCTGGTGAAAGTAATCAACACAGAGCCCATTCCTTCTGTAAAACATTCCAGCGAGTTTGCCAGCACGCTGACCTCCTCGGGGCAAACGACCCAGCCTCTAAGTTCGTGAGTATACACACACATACGTAAATATATAACGTGAAGACCGTAGCTCATGAGATGCTCCACAAAACGTAGAACTTAAAAACTTCAATCATTTTCCCACACTTGGGAGTTGGAAACCCGTACATAATTCATCTATTCATACCGTCTAAAGTATGCATACATCGTTTCATGCAATTCCTTATTTTAACGTACTGTTGATTCACTGAACGAGGATAGGCCTTGTTCTTTTTGGATAGAAAAGGAGGAAGCGCATCACGATCCTTCAAAAAATGTCCCAGGAAACACGTAAGCTTTGGTCCAATAACTCCTACAGTGTCACTCAGTAGAACAAAACCACAAACTTTCTAGTAGAGGCTAAGGAAGACCAGTGGGGCTCCTTGCAGATGCGCCTAGACTTGAAGATGGCCAAGCCTTCCCCCCAAACCAAGGTGCTCGAAAACCTCCAGTTGTGTGTGCCTACCAGAAGGAGACAGAAAGTGAGCAGGACTATACTGCTTCCCAAACTCCTTCAAACACAGTAAACCTGCCCAGGGGGTCAGGTGGTTCTCCAAGGGGGAGGACCCGTGAAGCAAGGCAGGTCATGGGGAGAAACGTGGAGCGGGGTACAGAATCATCAGCCCCTAAACGGAGGCATGAGCAAGTTATCTCCACAGCCCTGCTCTAGGGTTCAACCCCGGAGTATGTTAGGCAGAACACAAGACGCTATAAAGTAAATTATTTGCAGATCAGTGAATTAAATGCGACTTGTATAAATGCCATCAAAATTTGAAAAAAAAAAAAAAGTATAGTGTTTAGCTAAAACCAAAGGTTTTAAAAGAATTTCTCCCAAAATAATTTTTAACTTTTTTTTTTAAGTTGAGAGATTTTTGCATTTGAGAACGAAAATCCAATATGTCAGATACCAGATGTCTCAAGAAATATTTCAATCGGGGTCCACATACCCTGGAAGCTGGAATTATTGACAAATATATCAAGAAGCAGCTTTGGTTACCATATAATTCCTGAATCAAGCTGATGTTGGTTTACCAAACTATTCAAATGGATTAGTTCCATGAACACAGGCTCCCTTCCTTTTCCCGACTATAGGCACCATCTCAGGATGTATTATTCTCCCCAATCTATCCCGAACAACATTCCCACC
>PISX010033212.1:0-15340 GCA_004024625.1 Mellivora capensis | reverse complement strand
GCATACTTCTCTAAGACTATATTTCTTGCGGTCAATTATTTTGAGCAAAGAAAACTTAAAACTAACTGAATAAGCATGAAAAAACATAGAGGAGAATTCAAACTACTGCAAAATAATATATTTATACATACATCAAAAACCCACTGTGATGATTTGTTTCCTGTTTTGTATTACTTGTTCCCCTGTTCGTCTATGCACAGTTCTTCCTCACTCCAGCCCAGCAGTATGAAATGTAAGACCTTTTGTTGAGGTCTTACTTTTGTTGAGTAAAAGAGGCATTCAGACATGTAACCTTCTAGGCTCTGACACTGTTGCACTGGGAAGTTCAAAAGAAGAGAATGGACACTGGGTGCATGATGTGCATGGAGAGCTTAGCCAAGTCTGGAGCCCCTTTCTCAAGTTGTAGGGAATGGGATTAACTTGAGGGCAGTGGTCACTGTTCAGTAAATGCTTACTGATATAAATAAGTTTTGGAATAAATGTTTATCAGAATAATTAACTCCTCGGGCTGATGGAGTGGGAATTAGAGGACCAAGAATAAGTTCTCCGTGTGTGGCTATAGGTCAGGAATGGTGATGAGATTGCCTTCTGGTTGATAATGATAGTAATCACTAGACAGGTGTTGCTTTACACATTTGGTATCTTCCCCATCTCTGGACTCTACCCACACGTTTCTAGGTAGATGTGTATTCTACTTACTTACCCCAGTCGCTATCAAATATTTTTTGTAAACATGAAAATTTTTTTTCTTTTTAAAACAAATTTATTAAATGTGTAAACCCCATGTTAACACTGACCAAAGCAGAGGCACTCCGGTTGAAGTGGGGGTGGGGGACCCCAAAGCTCCCGCTAATTCTTTCCCTAGTACCCCTTCCCCACCCTGGTGGGCCAAGATGCCGTCACAGAACACTGGGCACTGCAGGACCATTTGGAAATCTAGCATGGCTGGTTCGCTCAGTGGAGAATGGAGAAGCAGCTGTTGAAGATCAACTTATAGATTGTTAGATTAGAATATAACATTGAAAGAACATGCGTGATTCAAAGGAGCAGGCTTCTGGGGAGATGAGAAGGACTACTGTAGCATGTCAAGAGGATAGAGATCTACATGAACATTTATCACTCTGAAAACCGAAGCAGCCAGGAAATATTCAAAAGAAGACTTAAGAAAACCATATTTCCTAACATAAATTGCAGAACACAGAGGTTAGACACATTCTGATAAAGGAATATCTTTTAGAGTTTTCACAACTCAAAAATATGTTCGGGGCACTTGGGTGGCTCAGTGGGTTAAGCCTCTGCCTTCAGCTCAGGTCATGGTCCCAGGTTCCTGGGATCAAGCCCCGCATCAGGGTCTCTGCTCAGCTGGGAGCCTGCTTCCCCGTCTCTCTCTGCCTGCCTCTATGCCTACTTGTGATCTCTCTCTCTATCAAATAAATAAATAAAATCTTTTTTAAAATGTTCAATGAGATAAATGACATAACTTTTGTCCTTTATGTCTGCAATTTGCAAACTTTAGAATGGATCAGAATCACGTGGAGGGCTTGTTACAACACAGACTGATGGACCCCCATCTCTAGAACTTCTAGTTCCCTAGGTGTGGACTAGAAGAACCTGAAGACTCGGACTGGAGAATTTGCATTGGCCTCGGAACTACACTTGCTCTACAGTATTCTAATAGAAAAGGAAAAAAGTGGGTAATGGTAAAAGTAGTAGGAATTTAGGGTGGGGAGGATAGCCATATTTCTGTTTATTTTCTTAGAATTTGTGATAATCATAAAAGGAAACCCATTTACCTTTAGGAAGGAATATTGTAGAAGTTCATAAAAAGGCAGGTTTAGGCAGTACAAGACTTGGAGAGGAAAGATGGCCTGAGAAAGTTGGAAAGCTGGAACATCTAGTTTCTGATAGTTTTGTTGCAAATAATGATGCCAGTGAGAGAGGCAATTAAATAGCTTAAATGGGATTCTCAAAAACTAGGATTTCAAAAGTGCATGAAAGAAAGGTAAAACCATGGTGATTGTAAGATGAGCCACAGGTCCATTTAATAGTGTAATAGAGCTAAAATCCAAATTGAGCTGAAGTTTGAAAGAAAAGAGAAAGTACAGCCCAAACAGCTTTGCAATGAACGGTTAGTAGTGCAGAAAATATAGTGAGCCTAATTATTCTTGTTTTCGTTGTTTTTGTCTTGAACACAGCTTTTTGTATTTTTGAGAGGAAGCGATTATTAGATAGCACCTAACATCTCTTAATGCAGTAACATTTCCTGGCTTCCAGCAAGAGCTAATAAAGAAAATTTCAAAACAGTATCACAGATCTTAAGAAGTCATGGCCATTTCGCTCGCAACATAATGATGTCGTTAGTAGATTAAAACTATTGTGTCTTATTTCCAAGATTCATACCCTTTATTTCATTTTCCCATCTCACTGCTGAGTCAGTGCTTTCCAAAACAGCACTTAACCACAGTGATAAGAGTGGCCATACCTGGCCAATTCCTAGATTTTGATGAGAGACTTTTATCATCTCACCATTCATTGTAATAGTTTATTATTTTTAATAAGTTTTCTTTACATATTTAGCTATTTTTCCCCATTTGGTCTATTTTTTTCCACTGTCAATGAATGTGATTTTTAAACCTAGCTGCCATAAAGTTATCTAACATGCAGACTTAGATGGTGAGTGAGCGGACCAAAGGTTTTCCATTTGAACACCTCCAGATGCTCAACTGAGAGAAGATGAGCTATGATACCATCTAAACATGTCTCAAAGCTTTTTAAGGGCTGTCAATTGGAAGAGGAATTAGTCTTACTCTAAAAAGCCCCCGAATGGATGGGGTCTACAGAGCAGAAGCTTCATCAACATGGATTTTAGTTGCACATAAGAATTTTTCTAGAAGTCACTACTGGATGGACAGGTATGGACAGTTTCTGGAGACTGGGTTTCTGGCTACCAGAAGTATTGGGTAGAAATTGCTCTCTTTCCTCCCCACACCACTGTCTCTTCCCCAAGAGAGGGGCATAATTCCCCGATTGGCGAGATGTCAAGAGCCTAGTAGGCGCTTATGTTCTATATTTCTGTGTGCAACAGGGTCACCTTCAATGGTACGGAACAGGCCTCTCCCTCAGAGAGCTGGGCAGGTGTCCACTTTACACACCTGATCCTCCCCATGTATATCAAAAGGCCTACGCCTGGGTCTACCCCCCACTGCAACCTAGCTTTGCCTCTGTAAAGCTAATATTTTGATCCCTGTTTTCCTTCTTCTATGTGTTCTGATCATTAATTCCAATGTAGAGGGGTGGGGACAGGTGGTTCTCCCCATCAACATGCAATTCTCAGACACCCGATGGGTGTCCTATGACTCAACTCAATTCTGACACTGCCGACCAAGAAATAGTGTCAGATCCTGCAGGCTAAGTGTTCAGTCCTACAAGAATGCCCCCCTCCCTTAGACATCAGCTGCAGGCCCAGGCTTCTCCCTGTTCTTCTGACCAACCGGCTACAGATTGGAGGTTCTAGCAACCACCTCCAACTCAGGATGCGAATTGCAAGTCTAGGCTGTTGCCTACACTTACTGGCTATCGATCACAGGTCCAAAGACCCCTTTCTTGGGTTTGTTTAATTTGCTAGAGTGGCTCACAGAACCCAGAGAAATATTTTACTATGGATCACTGATTTGTTCTAAAAGGATATACATTTAGAAACAGGCAGATGGAAGAGATGCACAGAGCCAGATACAGGGAATGCTCTCGGAGCATGCCACTCTCCCTGAATCTCCACCTGTTCACAGCCTGGGAGCTCTCTTGATCTGGTCCTTCCGGGTTTTAATGAAAGTTTCATTACATAAGCATAGTTACTAAATCATTGGTCATTGGTGATTGAATTCAACCTGCAGCTCCTCTACAGTCTCCAGAGGTCACGGGGAGGTGTGGGACTAAAAGTTCCAACCCTCAAATGGATGGTTGGTTCCCCAGTTACCAGTCTCCATCAGTAGGGGTTTTCAAAAAATCACCTCATTACCGTAACAAAATATACAGATCACTCTTATCACTTAGCAGAATCCAAGGGTTTTAGGAGCTTTATGCCAGGAACAGGGATGAAGGCCAAATATCTATTTCTTATCCTAAGTCACAAAGTCACACTCCTTTTATTTCCCAACAGGTTCAGAACTCAGAGGGAAGAGAGAGTACATTAATAAGCACCGTGAAGTCCCAACATTGTGAGTACAATAGAAAAGATTTAAGCCTTGAATATGGTGATGGAACCTACAATTAATTTCAGCCCTACGGTTGTATGACTCGGTAACAACTGTTCAATCTCATCCCCTTCCCTTACACAAGAAAGCCCAGGCCTTTCCCAGGAGGATGACCCAAATCAGCTTTAAGAAACATGTTTCAAATTTGGTTTTTTCTCTCTAAGATGCTATTCATGTCCAGCGAACAAAATGTCTGTTCTTAGAGCAGGAAAGACCAACCATCGCAGAAGAGAGAAACCTGCGGATGGACTGAATTAAATTGTTTTTCAAGTTTTCTTTGTAATAGAATCTATGTTTTTACTACAGGAAGAAGTCTTAGATATAGAAGAAATGAAAGGAAGGGAGGAAGGATACCCATGAAAAAAAAACACAACACAAAAAATTCACTAGTACTTCTTGTTCTGTTTCTCTGAAGGTCACAATTACAGATATTTTGATAAATACAGATATTTTGATAAAGCACATTAATGCTTGTGGTCTTTTCACAGTATGGGGAAGAGACAGTTGGCACTGTTGAGTCAGAGCTGTCACCTTACCTTGAAATGTAACAGAAGGTAGGATGTTGGGGAAACAGAAGAAAAGGGTTTTCATTTTCCCCAAGGCCAACGTCACCGTTCTTTTTTATTCTTTTTTTTTTAATCACTTTTCTAACCACACCTGTATGTGTCCTCCATACTTTTCATCTTGATTTTCATGCTTGCTGTTAGGAAACCATCCTCTGGTTTAAAAATGTGTGTTTTAAAATGTGAGCGTATACTGTGGGGAAATCACTATTGGAGTTATTAGACTAGAAAAAGAACTTGATATGCATCCGGCATTCAAGCAGGATCATAAATAAACCACTGAAAATAATATCTGTCATTGGGTTTGTAGTTAAATATATAAGAAATGATAAGAGATAATTTCTTGAAATCTTTATTGCAAAAAAACATGTTTATATAAGATACTAAACAGTATGTGTATGGCTAGTACACAAATCCCTAGAGCTTGGAAATAAATTGCCTTTGGAAATGAAAATTAACAAGGGACTCCAAGCCTGCATAGAGGTC
Source organism: Mellivora capensis (assembly GCA_004024625.1). Taxonomy (NCBI): domain Eukaryota; kingdom Metazoa; phylum Chordata; class Mammalia; order Carnivora; family Mustelidae; genus Mellivora; species Mellivora capensis. The sequence goes on along the minus strand of PISX010033212.1, from coordinate 10,041 downwards.
GAACTGACAATGATTGCCATAAATCTTTGGGAGAATCGGGCAACCATGTCTAGTGAGGACAATGTGTGTAAGAAGTGAGCAGAGCTCCTTTGAATGTAATTTAAAAAAATTAAGGCTGATCCATTTTTGGTTGCCTGTTGAAAGAACGTGCTAACAGGAGGAAGATTGTCTCCAGGATTCCCTAAAGGGAGCCCACAGAACAAGACTTGCTTATCCGAGGAGAGAGCCCTTCATCTGCCCGACCTGCACGCTTCCTTTGTGGGTGAGGTTACAGGTGACACTGGAGGGACCATCTCGAGGTGACTTGGCCACCGGTCGGCCTTGCCTTTCTCCTCCTAGGTTCCAGATGTCTCTCTTTTAGATGCTTCTCTCATGGCCTGTCCCTTAAAAGGAAATGAGAAGTAGTAGGTCCTCAGAAGTAGAAGAGGGCACAAGCGCATCTGGGTCATGATCTAAACGGTGGTATCCTGACACACGGGTAGGTCTTTACCCATGTTAAGGAAAGTACCAAATAATGAGTACTAAGGCCCCGGCACTCACCAGTTCCCTAAATTAGACTCAAGCTATCCTTAGAACTTCCCTTTGACGGCCCTGTGTGTGGCTATTCTTCTGACAGAAAAGTAAGTGAGAGGGCGGCTAGTTCCCATTTCTGGAAGTCTGCCTGGGGTGTACTTTGGTGTATTGCCTGTGTGTCCCGATAGATGCACCTGTAACCATGAGAGGCACCTGGGCTTCCTCCATCCCTTAGTCCCCTGTGTGTACCTCATACCCACTTGCAAGTCCCCTCTCTGTGTTCAGCCCAGAGCTGAATCGTATACACAGTGCAAGTAAGTTACGACTCATGATGATGAAATCCCGGGTAGTTGGAATGTGTGCACATTGTCTTAAAATGGCAATAGCAGTGGGGACCATTTTAATAGCATCAGAAGCAATTTCAAGACTCACAGCCTGCCCACCGGGAGCACTGAAAAGTAGAGTACTCAGCTCTCTTCTCTTACTTCCTAAATATTTCCACCACCGCTGTCTTTGAAGTTATAACCTTAGCTCAAAAGGCTTCCAACTCTATATTGTCTATAAGAAGCCCACTTTAAATGCGAGGACACATACAGACGAGCAGTACATGGATGGAGAAGAGTACACCATGCTAACGTTACCTGGAAGAAACCAGGAGTAGCTGTCTTAATTTCAGACAGAGTGGACTCCCAAGCAAGGAAAGTTATCAGGACAAAGGAATGATGAAGAGATCAGTTCTCCAAGAAGATGTAACGATTCTTAACGTGCATGCCCCGATAATAGCATCAAAATTATGTGAGCCCAAAACTAATAGAACTGTGAGGTTTACAGATGAAACTGCTCTCACAGTTACAGAATTCAACACCCCTCTCGCAGAAGTGGACAGATTCGGCAGGCGGAAAACCAGCAAGGACCTGGCTGAACTTAATGACCCCTGCGGTCAGTTGGGTGTACTGGATGTGTAGACCACCTCATTCAACGAGAGCAGAATACACATTTTTCTCAAGCTCACATGAAGTATTCAACAAGATAGATCCTGTTATAGGCCATAAAACACATCTTTACAAATTAAAAAAAAATAGAAATCATTTAACACTGACCTTACACCGTAATGGAATCAAGCTAGAAATCAGTAACAGAAAGATAACTGGAAATCCCCCCTAAAATATGTGGAGATTAAGCCACACACTTCTAAATAGCACAGAGTTGAAAGGAGAAATTTCAAAAATATTCTGAACCAAGTAAAAATGGAGACACAACCTATCAAAATTTGTGGGATGCAAAGAAAACAGTGCTTTGAGAGAAGTTTACAATACTGAGTGAATATATTAGAAAAGAAGAAAGATCTAAAATCAGCCATGTAATTTTCTGCCTGAGGAATGTTGAAAGAAGAGCAACCCAAGGCTAACATAAGCAGAAGAGGAAAAAAATGGTAAGAATTAGAGCAGATGCCGATGAAGTTTGAAACAGGAAATCAGTGAACGCAAAAGCTGGTTCTTTGAAAAGATCAATAAAATCAATAAGCTTCTAGCAGGCTAGGAAAAAAAAGAGTGCAGACAAAAAATTCAATATCAGAAATGAAAGGGGACATCACTACCAACATGAACAGTATGAGGATAATAAAGGAATACTAAGAACAACTCAATGTCCACAAATTTTATGCCCACTTCCTTGAAAGACATAACCTGTCAAGACTCACACTTAAAAAAGTATATTTACTTTACATACAAACTAGCAATCACACTTGTTGGTATTGACACAAAAGTGTTTACGTGCACACAAAAACCTGCACAAAAAATATTTTATAGCAGCTTGATTTATAATCGCCCAAACTTAGAAGCAACCAAAATGTCCACCAGTAGGTGGTCCATTCAGACAGTGGAATATTATTCAGCACTAAAAAGAAATGAGCTAACAAGCCATGAAAAGACGTGGAAGAACCTTTAAAAGCATATTACTAAATGAAAGAAGCCAATTTGAGAAGGCTCGTACTGTATGATTCCAGCTATATGACATTCCGGAAAAGGCAAAACTATGGAGACAGTAGAAACATCAGTGGTTTCCTGGGGTTGGGGTGGGGAACAGGATGAAATGGGCAGAGCACAGAGGACCTCTAGGACAGTGAAACTACTCTGTATGAGACTACAGTGGTAGCTACAGGTCCTTATTCATTTGTCCGAATCTATAGAATGCTCCAGAATATTTTTAGGGTTTATCTCCCACTCTCTGTGGCTCATGTGTCTTACTAGGTCTTCCCGCAGGCCTGCCATTGCTTGCTTATCTGGCCTGATCACCAAATATGCTGGCTAACTGACCATCACCAGCGTCATCACTATCGTCGTCATAGGCGTGGGATGTTCTGCAGAATGTCTCAGCCACTCAGATCTCCTCGTGAATTAGAGAGCGGGAGAGTTAACATGGCCCTGGGGCAAAACGGTAAATGTGGGTTGTTGTCTCTCATAACTAGTTCTGACTGATTTGGAAACAACTCATTGGCCACTTGCTGTGCCCCTGAGGCCACCGTAATCGGCTCAATCTGCTTGGCAAAGATACCATATTTATCACGGCAGCTGCAACTGGGGCTTCTATGTGGTTGACTTAACGGAAGTCTACTATCATTTTTCAGGATCTGCGTGATGTTTTCCCAAGTCAGACTAGTGAATTTAGAAGAAATACAATGTGCACACCCACCCTGCGTCATTTACATCAGGGGTCCACAAATTTTGGCCCGTGGGCCAAATCTGACCTACTGCCCGTCTCATATAGCCCGCAAGCTAAAGATGGTTTTTACATTTTTAAATGGCTGGGACAAAATCAAAAGAATATTTTATGACACATGGAAATTATATGAAACTCACATTTCAGTGTCTATAAGTACATGTTTGTTATTTCATTGACATATTTTCCATAGCTGCTTTTTGCTGTTTTAGCAAAGACAAGTGTTGTGCTACATAGAGACCAAATGGCCTGCGAACCTAAAATATTAACCAACTCCTGCTTTAGATCCTTAAGCAGGGCATTTATCTTTGCTGTCCTTCCCATTCCCTGGGCTGTGGTATTGTTTTCTACCTTGATCCGGGAGGAGAGAGCTTCACAATTTTTTTCCACCTTTCCCACAATAATAGCCCTCGTGTATAGGCCAAGGAACCAAGGTGGGGACTATGCCAGTTCCCAGGTACATCAATTTCAACTGCACATTCAACTGGGAAAATGGGTCTCTGGGTGGGTCCATGAAGGTGGACTTTGGTCAGGACTCCATTTATTATCTGTTCTCTTATACCCCAACTTGCACAAGGGGGCATGGTAACTCTTCAGGTCTCCAGGTGTCCATGTCAACAATAATCCTCAATTTTTTTTGGTATTTCTCTTTCCCTAGTGCAGTTGCCTAAGTAAAGGGCCACAGATCCCTTGGGTAAAGGACTGGGGAATTATTATTATGTGTACTTGCAGAGCTGTTGCCTTTTTCCTGGGGAATAAGCCTTCTCATCTGTTGATGGGTCCTGGGTGTGATAACTGGCTCAGGCCTGGAAACTGGGCAAGGAATGATGAATTTTTATGAGGATGACCTCCCTCAGCCACCTGGTCAATCATCCTTCATTTCTTTCTTTTTTTTTTTTTTAGTAAAATTAATTTTTTTAAATTTAATTTCTTTTCAGTGTAACAGAATTCATTGTTTATGCACCACACCCAGTGCTCCAGGCAATATGTGCCCTTCATAATACCCACCACCTGGCTCCCCCAACCTCCTACCCCCCCACCCCTTCAAAACCCTCAGATTGTTTTTCAGAGTCTCTGGTCTCTCATGGTTCATCTCCCCTTCAATTTCCCTCAACTCCCTTCTCCTCTCCATCATTTTTTCCCGATGTTTACAAACTGAGTAGTACCCTTGCTGGCTGCCCAGCTGGGCTTTTTCATAGCAATGGGGGGCTCTCTAATAGAAGCCAGGTGCCAGCCCTTACTCACCAGAAGACAAGGGGAAAGGGAGTTTGGGATGAGGAGGCACAATGATCACAATAAGGAGCAGGGTGGATGGACAGACAGACATGCAAGGCTGACCTGAGGACTCATGGAGATGGTTCCTGGAATATGACATCCCTAGGGGAAAAATCCCTGGCAGGATTATGCTCCTTTTCAACCCTAGGTAATGGGGTGGAGGGGGGGACATAGGGAAATGATTCTGTGCTGTGGAGAAAGGGTGTTTGCATTGTCTTAAAACAAGGGGAAATGCTAGCTGGGCAGAGTTTCCAGTGTTCTCCTCCCTTTTACTGACTCAGGAGAGCCCCTTTGTAAGTTACTAGGGAATTTCTCTGGCTTTTAGACTTGGCTTTCAGTTCCCTATTAAATGCCCACAGGCTTTTATTTGTCCTTTGTAAAAAATCAGTGGAACCTAAGAATAGCCATTTGTTATGGTCTGGATATTTGTATCGCCATACCCCCAAATTCATATGTTGGAATCCTCACCCCAAAGGGGATGATATTAGGAGGTGGAGCCTTTGGGAGGTGACGGGGTCATGAGAGTGGAACGCTCATGAATGGGATTAGTGGCTGTATAAAGAAGACCCTAGAGAGCTCCCCTGCCCCTTCTGTCATGTGAGGACCCGGCGAGAAGATGGCCGTCAATGACCCATGAAGTGGGTTCTCATCAGACACTGAGATCATCAGACACCGATCACTCACCAGACACTGATCTTGGATGAATTGATCTTGGACTTACTAACCTCCAGAACTGTGAGAAATCAGTTCCTATTCTTTATAAGGCACGCAGCCAATGGCATTTTGTTCTAGTAGCTCGAATGGACTTAGACACCATCTCATTGTCCTTACAGCTCTTACTTCCTTGAACTTCTCAAACACTGGCCGCCTCATGGCCAGTGAGGCCATTCACTCGGACAGCACTCTGAAGTTACAGCTCTGCTCAAGTCCGTTTAGGTTTGCTGACTTTTCTCAGCCTTGTGGTGTTTTCAGCTGGCTCTGTTATCAGATGTCCCATTTCCACTGAAACCCTTGCACTAATTTCCTGAGCACAAGCAGCCTAGGTTTTACCTCTTGTTCCCGCATCCTATCTTCCCTGGTATCTCTGCTTTGAGTTTCTATTTAGAGAGGCCAAAGCTTCATTACATTTTAAAAATTCATGGCAATATGTTTGGTCCCAGGACTTATCCGTGACGGTGCAATATTTTTCTCGGATAATTTTATTTTCTTCCCTTTTTTCTTGGTATGACTTGGTATGGATCTGTGTTAGAAACTTTTTCCATTTTTTGTCAGAATTTCAGTGAGTCAAGTCCTTTTTAAACAAGACCTTTGCAGGAGGCTTGGATAGGGAATATCCTGGGGTCATGGTCCGGAGTAGCAGAACTTCTTAGGCACGGGGAGTGTGTGTTGGTGTCTGTTCTTTTCTTTTAACTCATATTTCTCTCCGTCAGCGGTGTAAGGGTACTCACAGTTGCGGTTTCTTCCCTCCATCCTGCCTCAGTTACAGACAGCTTCCTGCAAAAGTGCTTTTCCTCAGCCACCCCACTTCCTCTGCTGATTCTGTGTTTTATTTCTATCGGTTTGAAAAAGGAATATTGGTGTTGCTTGTAGGTGTAAGCCACTTACTCTGGAGAGCTGTGCTCTTTTGGGATCTGGGGTGGTGGACTGCCAGGAGCTGTTTTTCCTAGCCTGAATTTAGCAACCCTTCCCCAGAGCCCAGAGTCAGAAATGCGTTCTTCGTAAAGATGGAATTTGCGCTTCTATTTCTGACCCATCTGAGGCTTCAGGTAGACATCTGAGAATATAAAAGAGCAGCACCAATGGTGCTTTTTCCCTTTTAAAACTGGAGGGCTTGTTCAGCCTTGGCTTTGATATTCAATGTTAGATAAAGTTCCTACTTTCTGAACCACAATACTGATCTTGGATGAATTTCTAAGAAACTGGGCTCAGAAATTCCAAGATGAAACTCAATAAAATCTAAGGAGGCATCCAAGAATTGTAAGTCCTCCTTCAGTGTTAGAAATAAAACATGACCTCAGACTTAAAAACCTTTTTCGCTATAGGGACACAGTATGTTGCAGTGAGCTTGGTCTCTGTGTATCTTTGATGAGTGGTGTAAGGCATAGAGTTGAAGAGAACAGGTTTTGGAGTCAGGGAGCTCTGGGTTCCTATATTTAGAACCTGGGGCAAAAAATTTCTCTTGGCCGCCATTTCTTCAACCATAAATGGGGCTGATAGCTACCATCCAGGCCTCTTATGATGAATAAATTAAGATAATATATGCAAATCACTCTGCTCAGAGCTGCTACATAGGAAGTGCTGGATAAGTGGCATCCCTTATCCCTGCCAGAGCGGGAAGAATGGGAGCGTTCCAGTGGAATGTGGAGACGAAACTGTAGAGTAACATAAACTGTAGAGCACAGGAGGCATATCTGTCCTGCTCTTCATTAAATTGCCTTCTGGTCAGGAGGCAGCTTAATCTAATAAAAAGTGTGCTAACTTTCAACAGAGTCCTACAGACCTGGGCTCTCACCACAGTCCAGCCAGTTACTAACTGTAACTTCAGCACATAACTTGGCCTCTTGGAGAGGTTCATAGCAACACCTGTCTCCAAGGGTATTTCAAGATCAAAAAGAGATGATTTACATTAAAATTCCCAGCATAGGTGAGCACTGGCTCTCTATGGTTCTAAGGATGTCTTACCTCCATGCTGGGCCATCATCACTCCTCTCTGCAGTGCTTTTCTCCACAAAGGAAGAGCATAACTTAAAAGGGTTACTAATCCCTCGAAACCCTCTGATCATAGATAAACTCATTTCCCGATCCTGCCACGTAAGTCATTGATCTGGTTTTGATGACCCGATCACACACTGAGGACCACATTAAGGTTGTCACTCAAAGCTGTACTCATGATCAAAGTTCTGGAGCAAGGCTTGCTTCTGCCCACGCACTGTGGGGATGGCACCAAATGACACGATGGAGAAGATAACAGACCCCCACCGAGTCACTGGCTCACAGATCAAGCTCTTTATCTGGCTACTTGAAGAATGGGAAACTCAGTGTTGGAAAGTGACAAAGACAGTTCATTCTTGTTGTTGTTGTTGTTGTTTTTTAAAGATTTTATTTATTTATTTTGGAGATAGAGAAAGGGTTGAGGAAAGTGAGGAGGAGAGGGACAAGCAGACTCCATGCTGAGCACAGAGCTCGAAGTGGGGCTAGATCCCACCACCCTGAGATCATGACCTGAGTCACAATCGAGAGTGGAAAAATTAACTGACTGAGCCACCCGGGCCCCCTGACAATTTGTAGTTTTATTGGCTGTTTTAGGTGAATGCGTATGGAAACTCAGCATCTAAAAAATATTCACATGAAAGTCATAAAGTGTGCACAAAAATTGTTATTTTTTTTAAAGTAAATTTCTTATTAAAAGAGTTAGTTTTCAACTAATCAACACAATTAAAAACTTATGAAAAACCTAGTCGGACAAACAGAACAAACATCAGTTGGTAGAAAATAAATTTAAAATTGCTTTTTAAGCGGTGTCTGAGTGGCTCAGTTGGGTAAGCGCCTGACTCTTGGTTTCAGCTCAGATCATGATCTCAGGGTCCTGAGATCGAGCCCTGCATTGGGCTCCCTGCTCAGCACGGAGTCTGCTTGTCCCTCTGCCTCTGCTCCTCCTCGGCACTTGCTCTCTCCCTCTCTCAAATAAATTAAAATCTTTTTTTTTTAATTTGTTTTTTAATTCAGAAAATTCTACAAACCTGTAAAATCTTGTACTGGGAAAACATACAAACAAGCAAAAAATATAAATAAAGAACTACTGTGATCCCACCTATCTGGAGAAACTCAGATTGGCAAATAACCCTTAGATGCTTTCTCTGTATTATATTTACTTATTTTTAAAACAAAGATGGGATCCTTCCTTATAAATTGTCACCCAACATATTTGAATTTTACCGAGTCTTTATTATTGACTACGTACTTGGTTTCTAGATTGTCACTGTTACAAACTTTGTGGAGCAGAAACAGCTGTAGAGAATGACTTGAGGAAAAAGGCAGGGGAAAAAAAGTTTCTACAAAATGGACAAAACTGCTTAGAGATAAATAAATGTCAACAGAAGTCATCCTCTGTGTTAGACCAAAGGTATCACTACACATCCAGTCCCTGGGGATTATTATTATTTTAATTTTTTTTAGAGAGGGAAAGAGAGCGAGCACCTGCGCTCGTGTCGGGGGAGGGGCAGACAGAGAGACTCCTCAAGCCGATTCCGTGCTGACTGTGGAGCCCTGTGCAGGGGTCGGTCTGCCTCACAACCCTCAGATCATGATCTGAGCAGAAACCAAGAGTGGGGCACTTAACCGACTGTACCACCCAGGCGCCCCTGGGAGTTACTATTTTTGGTCAAATTATAATTTGACCAACTCTTTCCTTCCAGTGCAGCCAGGCCCTTGTTTCCTCACCTCCTGGCTCTCCCCCATCTCTGTTGTCCTGTGTGCTGCGTTGCCAGCCAGCCCAAGCATCTCCCTCGTCTCCTGTGTTTCTAGAACATCTGCCCTACTAATCTCTAGTTTTCGATGAACTCTACCATTCGCTTTCTGCCCTCCTGCCCTCCGGCCGGCTGAACACTGCTCTCCGTCCTGGACTATCCTCCCTGCCCCTATCTTCCACCCCAAGACAAGCCTCTTGTCTTGTCCCTCTTCTGAGTCTCCACAATTTGTTTATCCTGCCTGCTCGTTGCACGGCCCAGGCTATACTCCTCGATCCCATGAAGACGCAGATTCTCCATTTGTAAAATAAAGGTCATATCAGTTACTTTTGACAGGAGTGGAAGAAAGAATGAAGTTTCTAATACACTCGGCAATGAGGGAAAGAAGATTTCTTTGACCTCCTCAATAACGGAGGTGATCACAGCTGTGGTCTATAAGCCAAAAAGCTGTCTGTAAATGTGTGTTGTCATGATTGGGAAATGCACAGAACTCTGGCCAGAAGGAAAGCAGGCATGTCTGGCCAATTAGGGAGGCTTGGGAGACAGCAGGTCCACTCGGAGGGTCCTGAGAACTCCACACCTCGGACTCGGGGTTTCTGCGCTCCCTCCCATGCCTCGATCGGGGTGGAGAGACCCAGACTCTGTGTTTGTTTTCAGGGCCCTTCCCCTGCTCAGAGCTTGGTAGAGAGCCAGAGACCATCAGAGGCCCTCTGTAGGGTCATTTTCTTTCTGAAATGTTCAATGAACATCCTATTTCATCAATGACTTCCACTCTCCTTGTCCAGGACATTTCAAGTCAGCCTGAGAGCTTAACCCAAGACTCCCTTTCCTCTTGGTGTCGCTGAGAGAGAACAGTCTCCAGTAAGGAGTGGCTGGCTGTGCCGCTGGCTAACTGTGCCCATGACAAAGTCATTTCACCTCATGAAGGGTCATCTGGAAAAGGGATAATGGCCCTGACCTTGAACAACACAGGTTTGAACTGCGTGGGTCCACTTACACGTGGATTTTTTTTGATAAATACTGTACAGTACCATAAATGTATTTTCTATTTTTTGTGATTTTATTTATT
>PISX010033211.1:0-15340 GCA_004024625.1 Mellivora capensis | reverse complement strand
CATCCTCTCCAACACACGTTGTTTCCTGTCTTGCTGATTTTGGCCATTCTAGCTGGTGTGAGGTGGTATCTCAATGTGGTTTTAATTTGAATCTCCCTGATGGCTAGTGATGATGAACATTTTTTCATGTGTCTGATAGCCATCTGTATGTCTTCATTGGAGAAGTGTCTATTCATATCTTCTGCCCATTTTTTGATGGACGGGACTGGAAGAGATTATGCTGAGTGAAATAAGTCAAGCAGAGAGAGTCAATTATCATATGGTTTCACTTATTTGTGGAGCATAACAAATAACATGGAGGACATAGGGAGATGGAGAGGAGAAGGTAGTTGAGGGAAATTGGAAGGGGAGATGAACTATGAGAGACTATCAACTCTGAAAAACAATCTGAGGGATTTGAAGGGGCGGGGGTGTGGGAGGTTGGGGGAGCCAGGTGGTGGATAGTATGGAAGGCACATATGGCATGAAGCACTGGGTGTGGTGCATAAACAATGAATTCTCTTATGCTGAAAAGAAATTAATAAAAAAAAGATTAGATGGAAATGCTAATAATAATAAAAATATAGCAAACATAACACCAGAGATAAAGCATGCCTCCAACAGGCTCACCAAAAGAACTTACAACTGCCAAGGAAAGAAGAAGTAAACTTGAAGATAGGTCAAACAAAATTATTCAAAGTGAAACACTAAAAAAGTAGAAAAAAAATAACAGAGCATCCAGTTGTTATGAGGAAACATGAAAGGTCTAACACATATGTAATTGAAATTCAAGAACAGATGAGAGAGAGAGAGGGAGAGAGAGAAATATGAAATACTTGCAGATAATGACCAGGTTTTTTAAAAAAAATTATGTGTCATCAAACCTCACATACCCAAGAAGCTCAGAGAACACCAACCAGGAAAAACACAAAAGGATAAAAAAAAAACCACACACACACCTAGGCATATCACATTTAAAACCAAATAATTATAGCAAATTTGTTGTTAGAAATATTGCCATGAGCAATAGAGTGACAAACTTGAGTGCTGAGAGAGAGAGAGAGAGAAATACACTTGTGGATCCAGAATTCTGTTAACATCTTTTTTTAAAATGCAAGCAAGTGAAGACTTTTTCCAACAAACAAAAGAATGAAGGAGTTCACTACCACTAGGCTTTCACTACAAGGATTTTTAAAGGAAGCTCTTCAGGTAGAATGAATACGATACCTTATAGAAACTGAAGCTGCACAAAGAAATAAAAAATAATGGAAATGGGGAAAAGGAAGGTAAAGAAAAATCATTTTTTTCTTATTTCTAACCACTATAAAATATAATTGACTGTTTAAAGCAAAAATAAAATCAATCAATTATGTATCTACAGCACACACAAAAAAACAAAAGATGGGTGGGAGGCACTGGGAGTATATTATTCTAAGATTCTTACATTATACATGAAGTGATATGATTTCAAGTTAGATTCTGATTGATGATGTATATTATATATATAGGGCAACCTATAAACTATATATTTTTAAAAAGAGGTATAGATACTTACCCAGTAGGGAAGTTAAAGTGGAATCATTCATAATGATCAAGTAATCCAAAATAAAGCAGAAAATGGAGCACTGGGTGTGGTGTAAAACTATGAACTCTGTTACGCAGAAAAGAAATTAAAAAAAAAAGTTTATTATAAAAAAAAAAAGCAGAAGAGCAGCAAATGAACAAAGAATAAATGGACCAAAGAGAAGAAAAAGCAAGGTGACAGACTACAATCCAACTATATCCTGTCTTACATTGAGGTTTATCCATTTTGAGTTTATCTTTGTGTACGGTGTAAGAGAATGGTCAAGTTCCATTCTTCTACATATAGCTGTCCAATTTTCCCAGCACCATTTATTGAAGAGACTGTCTTTTTTCCACTGAATATTTTTTCCCGCTTTGTCGAAGATTATTTGACCACAGAGTTGAGGTCCATATCTGGGCTCTCTACTCTGTTCCATTGGTCTATGTGTCTGTTCTGATGCCAGTACCATGCTGTCTTGGTGATCACAGCTTTGTAGTAAAGCTTGAAATCAGGTAATGAGATGCCACCAGTTTTATTTTTGTTTTTTAACATTTCCTTAGCAATTCGGGGTCTCTTCTGATTCCATACAAATTTTAGAATTTTTTGCTCCAGCTCTTTGAAAAATACTGGTGGAATTTTGATGGGAATGGCATTAAAAGTATAGATTGCTCTAGGTAGTATAGACATTTTAACAATGTTTATTCTTCCGATCCAAGAACATGGAATGGTCTTCCATCTTTTTATGTCTTCTTCAATTTCTTTCTTGAGTGTTCTGTAGTTCCTCGAGTACAGATCCTTTACCTCTTTGGTTAGGTTTATTCCCAGGTATTTTATGGTTCTTGGTGCTGTAGTAAAAGGAATCGATTCTCTAATTTCCCTTTCTGTATTTTCATTGTTAGTGTATAAGAACGCCACTGATTTCTGTACATTGACTTTGTATCCTGCCACATTACTGAATTGCTGTATGAGTTCCAACTATATCAATAATTATATTAAATATAAGTGGTCTAAATATCAATGGGAAGGCAGAGATTATTAGATGGAAAAAGACTGTCTACATGACATGTACTTAAAATTTAAATATATAGGTTAAAAATGAATGGATGAAAAAGACATCATCAGGGTGTGCTGAAAAGACTATTAGCTCATCTCTCCCCTCCTCTGTGTTTGTTGATGTCACTCTGATTACTTGAAGTCAGCCATGGTAGGAGGACTTACATCACAAAAATCAGCAAAATCTACAAATCAGTCCCCTTCTTCTCCTTCTTCTTTTCTTCTCCTTCTTCTTCTTATCACCAGAGAGATATTTGTTAAACAGTTACCAGCACAGCACTGGAAATACCATGCAAACATTAACAAAAGAAGGCTGGAGTGGCTATATTAATATCACACAAAGTAGACTTCAGAACAAGGAACAAGAGGGATATTATATAATGATACATGCAGCAATTTACCAAGAAGATGTAATAATCCTAAAAATGTACACAACTTACAGCAGAACATCAAAATACATGAGACAGAACTGCAGTGCAAAGAAAAATAGACTAATTCACAATTACAGTTGGGGATTTCAATACACTTCTCTTAGTAATTGATATAACAAGTAGACAGAAAACCAGTAAGAATATTTAGGGCCTAACTGATATTTATAGGCGACACAACTAATGAAGAACATACACATTCTTTACACAAGAACATAGAGTATTCACCAAGATGGACCATATCTAGACCACAAAACAAACTTGACCAATTAAAAAATAGAAAAGAAATATAAGAGATTTCTCTGACATCACAGAATTAAACTGGACATCAACAACAGAAAGATGGATAGCAAATTCCCAAATATTGTTGAAAATTATGAAGTAGACATCTAAATCATTTATGGGTGAAAGATGGAGTCACAGAGAAGTTGGAAGGTGTTTTTAACTGAATGAGAATGAAAAACATAGTATATCAACATTTGTGGAATATAGCTAAGGCTGGAATTAGGACAGAATTGACAGAGTATTAAATGTTTATATTGGAGAAAGACAAGATTCAAATCAATGATTTGTATTTCCACCTTAAGAAACTAGTATAAGAACAAATTAAACCCAAAGCAAACAGAAGAAAGTAATAAAAATCAGAGAAGAAATCCATAAAACAGAAAATCAATGAAACTAAAAATTGATTCTTTAAAAGGTGAGCACAAGTGATAAACCTCTGCCAAAATTATCAGGAAAACCATAGAGGGAATACAAATGACCATTCAGGAATGGAAGAGGAGACATCACTGCAGAATCAACACTCATTCAAAAATGTAACAAGGAGGTATTACAAATAACCATAAACTCAAACTTTTGTAAGTTTACATGAAACACAGAAATTTCTTGAAAGAAATAAATGACCAAATCCTACTTAATATTTATTTACTTCTTCTGTCTTAATGAGAAATAAATAGATAAACAGAATAGACCCATGTCTAGTTAAGAAATAAGATTCACAGTTTAAGAAGTTTCCTGTTAAGAACTCCAGGTCCAAATATCTTCACTGGCCAATTCTACCAAACAGATTCTAGAAATAATACCAACTCTACATGATTTTTTCCAGAAAGAAGAGTTGGGAATATTTCCCAACTCACAATGCCAGTATTATTCTGGTATCAAAATTACACAAAGATGTTACAAGAAAAAGAAAACTAAAATGTTCCTCATTAACCTGGAAGTAGATACTGTAAATGAGGTATTAGCAAATTGATTCCAGCATCCTTTAAATAGGAAAATACATTATGACCAAGTAGGATTTATTCTGGAAATATAAGGAAGTTCCACCTTCCAAAATTAATCAATGTATTTCAACAGATTATAGAAGAGAAACTATATGATTTTCTCAATAGACTGAGAAAAGATATTTCACAAAATCCAACATGCATTTATGATTTAAAAAAATCCCTCAGAAAATTGGAAATACATGGAAACTTCCTCAATCTGATAAAGAGTAACTAAATACAAAAAACTTACAGATAACATCGTACTTAAAGGTAAAAAAACTAAATGCTTTCTCACTAAGATCAGGATCAAGGCCAAGTGTATTAAATGTTCTAGCTAGAGCAACAAGGCAAAAAAAAAAAAAAAAAGACATGGAGATTGGAAAAAGGAAATAAAATTATCTTGATTTTCAGACATGATTATATACATAGAAAGCCCAAAGAATTTATTGCCAAAACTGGGGACTGATAAGTGAGTTCAGCAAAATTACAGGATACAAGGTCAACATACAAAAATCAATTGTATTTCTATAGATCAGCAATTAATGATTGGTAAGTAAATTTTTAAAAATTTTTATTTAAATTCCAGTTAACATGCAGTGAAATGTTGGTTTCAGGTGTACAATGTAGTGATTCAACACTTCCATGCAACACCGGGTGTTCTTCACAAGTGGACTCCTTATTCCCCATCACCGATTTCCCCCATCCTCCACATACCTCCCCTCTGGTAACTATCAGTTTGTTCTCTATAGTTGAGTTTCTCTCTTGGTTTGCCTCTCTTCCTCTTTTTTTCTCTTTGCTCATTTGTTTTGTTTTTTAAGTTCCACATAAGAGTGAGATCATATGGCATTTGTCTTTTTCTGACTGACTTATTTCACTCAGCATAATACTTTCTGGCTCTATTTATGCCATTGTAGATGGCAAGATTTCATTCTTTCTGATGGCTGAATAATATTCCAAAACACCTCTATATCTAGATATATCTCACATCTTATATGTACCCTGATGTTTATAGCAGCATTATCCAGCATTATCTACAATAGCCAAATTATTGAAACAGCCCAAATGTCCATCTGCTGAGGAACAGATAAAAAAAGATTATATTTAATTTTTTTTTTCTTCAAAGATTTTATTTGACAGACAGAGATCACAAGTAGGCAGAGAGAGGGTAAAGCAGGATCCCCGCGGAGCAAAGAGCCCGATGCGGGGCCCAATCCCAGGACCCCGAGATCATGACCCGGGGCAAAGGCAGAGGCTTAGCCCACTGAGCCACCCAGGCGCCCCATTTAATTTTTTTAAAGTACCATTCACATGCCTCCAAAAATCTGTAAGATACTTAGGTAAATGTAACAAAATATGTGCAAAATCTGAAAACTACATAATGCTGATGAGAGAATCCAAGGTGCCGTAAATATATGGAGAAATATTCTGTGACTGGAAGAGTCCACATTGTTCAGGGGCCATTTCTATCTAAACTCATCATAGATTCAGAGCAATCCTAACAAAAATTCAGCAGTTATTATTTTCATATGTAGAAATTAACAAACAGATTCTCAAGTTTCAATGAAAAGGGAAAGGATCTAGAATAGCCAAAATAATTTTGAAAAGAAAAAGAGAGTTGGAAGACTCTCCATACTTGATTTCAAGTATTATTGCAAAGGTACAGGAAAAGTGTGATATCAGATAGAGCCTCAACAAATAGACTAGTAGAACAGAAAAGAATCCAGAAATAGACCCATACATTTACAGTCAATTGAGTTTTGACAAGGTTGCAAAGGCAATGCAGTAGGGAAAGAACAGTGTTTTCAACAAGGTTGCTGGAACAATTGGATAGCTGTATGCAAATAAATAAAGCTCCATCTTCGCCTCACACCATACTAAAAACTAAATTAAAAATGCATGTAGCTTTAAATGTGAAATCCAAAACTATAAAACTTTTACAAGAAAACAAAGAAAAAAAATCTTTGTAAACTCATGTGAGGAAAAGATGTTTAGATACGACACCAAATACATGATCAAGAAATAAAATCTTGGGACGCCTGGGTGGCTCAGTTGACTAAACAGCTGCCTTGGCTGCCTTCGGCTCAGGTCATAATCCCAGCATCCTGGGATCGAGTCCCACATCGGGCTCCTTGCAGGGAGCCTGCTTCTTCCTCTGTCTCTGCCTGCCACTCTGTCTGCCTGTGCTCGCTCTCCCTCTCTGTCTCTCTGACAAATAAATAAATAAAATCTTAAAAAAAAAGAAATAAAATCTCCTGGTGGTGGATATTAAGGAGGGCACATACTGCCTGGAGCACTGGGTGTGGTGCATAAACAATGAATCTTGGAACACTGAAAAAATAAAATAAAATTAATAAAAAAATAAATAAAATCTCTTAAAAAACTGGACTTCATCCAAATTTAAAACTTCTGTTTCTATGGGGCACCTGGGTGGCTCAGTGGATTGAAGCCTCTGCCTTCGGCTTGGGTCATGATCCCAGGGTCCTGGGATTGAGCCCCACATCGGGCTCTCTGCTCAGCAGGGAGCCTGCTTTCTCCTCACACTCTCTCTGCCTCCCTCTCTGCCTACTTGTGATTTCTGTCAAAAACATAAATAAAATCTTAAAAAAAAACTTCTGTTTCTAGAAACATTCTATTATGGCAAAGGAAAGACAAGCCACTGATGGGCCAAAATTTTTGCAAAACATCTATCAGATGAAGACATATCCAGGATATATAAAGAATTCCCAAAGCTGAATTAATAAAAATCATTAATGGGAATGATTTGGATAGATACTTCATAAAGAAGATAAATGGATGGCAAATAAGCAAATGAAAATATGTAGCACACCTTTAGTCATTAGGGACTTGTGAAATAAAACTACTCCCTGCCTATTAGAAGGGCCTGATAAGAAAAGCAATGACCGCCGGGTAATACCCCCTTTGCTGGTGAGGGGGCAGAGAAGCCAGAGCCTTCATACATTGCTTGTGGGGATATAAAATGGCCCAGCCATCCTGGGTAACAGTTTCTCCATTTCTCAGGAAGTTCAACATATGCTTACCATATGACCCAGCTATCCCACTTCTAGGTAATTATTCTAGAGAATTGGAAACTTAAGTTCACATAAAAACCTGAAAGCAAATGCTTATAGCAGTCTCATTCATAATTACATACAACTGGAAATAACTTAAGTGTCCCTCAACTGGTGAATGGATAAACTCATTGTGTCTATTCATCCAATAGAGTTCTACTTGCCAATCCATCAAAAGGGAAAGCTACTGATAGCCAGCTGTGGAAAGAGCTGAGATACCCTTCAATAGACGAGTGGATAAGAAGATATGGTCCATATATACAAGGGAGTATTACACCTCCATCAGAAAGGATGAACACCCAACTTTTGTATCAACATGAACGAGACTGGAGAAGATTATGCTGAGTGAAATTAGTCAAGAAGAGAGTCAATTATCATATGGTTTCACTTGTGTAGCATATGCAATAACATGGAGGACATTAGAAGGAAAGGAAAAGTGAATTGGGGGAAATTGGAGGGGGACATGAACCATGAGAGACTGGACTCGGAGAAAGAAACTGAGGGTTTTGGAGGGGAGGAGGTGGGGGATGCATGAGCCTGGTGGTGGGTATTAAGGAGGGCATGCATTGCATGAGACACTGGGTGTGGTGCATAAACAATGAATCTTGAAACATTGCTTCAAAAACTAATGATGTATTTTATGGTAACTAATGTAACACAATTAAAAAAAGGGGGAAACATACTGAAACACACAAAATGAATAAATCTCCAATGCATCATTCAAAGTGACAAAACCGATTCGCTGGGGTGCCTGGGTGGCTCAGTCATTAAACGTCTGCCTTCAGCTCAGGTCATGATCCCAAGGTCCTGGGATGGAGCCCCACATCAGGCTCCCTGCTCAGTGAAGAGCCTACTTCTCTCTCTCCCTCTTCTGTTCCCCCTGCTTGTGCGTGCTCTCTCTCTCTCTCCCTTGCTGTCTCTAAATAAATAAATAAATAAATAAATAAATAAATAAATAAAATCTTTGAGGGGAAAAAAAAAAAAAAAGAAAAAACCCAGATTCAAAAGGCTGTAGACCATATGACTCCATTTCTGTGACTCTCTGGAATAGTCTGAGCTGATCACTGGTTGCCAGGGACTGGAATGAGGGAAATTTGGGGGTGATGGAACTGTTCTGTACTTTCATTGTGGTGGTGCTTACGTGACTATTTGTGTTTGTCCAAATTCATAGAATGTTGCCCTAAAAGAGTGCACTTCCCTGCAGGTAAGCTGTCACTCAAAAATAAACATCTCCAGCTATATATTTATCAGTTTTGTGATTTTTTAAGGTGATTATCTACCTTATACATAGCCAACCTAATGAGCGCAGGAGAATTATCTGTATGTTCACAGACGTATTTGGGGGCCATAGAACATGGCCTGGAACGGAGAAAGTACTCCATAGATTTGTGAAGATGGATGGATGGATGGACCGACGGATGGATGGGTGGATGGATGAATGAATGAATGAAGGACAGGTTCTCAGGAAAGATACTGGGCACTGCAGCCTCATGGGCCTGGGTCTGAACACTGGCTCCCCTACTTTCTCTGGCACAGGGGGAGGCAAATGTCAGTAACCTTGATCATTTCAACAAGGACCATACTAGCATCATTATGTACTTGATCTTAGCCAAAAGGCCGAGAAGTGAGACACTAGCATCATTATCATGGCTCAGCAACCACTCGTCTGCTCACTGCAGCAACCTGGGGGAGGGAATTAACGTTCAGTGAGTGCAGGCAAGGCACCAGCTCTGTGATTCCTCAGTGCACCCAGCATCCTCAAAGCCAACCCAGCTCCTATAATGAACCAGCTGTTTAGGGTCTGTTTTCCCTGCTGGACTGTGAGCACCATAAGGCAAGGGAGTTCCCAATCCAGGCCCTGGATTCCCAATGCTAAGCAGATACCAAATAATCAACCATCTAAATCATAACTGTGGCAACAATAACAACACTATCAGCTCCCAGACCTTTGCATTCACCATTTGCCAGACATTAGGTTATGTACCTTCCATAGCCATGCCATGGAATCCTCAGAGACAACCGACTAGGGCAGATTAAATCATCATTAATCCCATTACTCAAATGAGAAAACTGCCAGGGCACGTGGTTTAGCAGCCAACACTTCTGAGTGTTCATCATGTTGAGAAGGGCCCAAGTCCAGGCAGCCGCTAAGTGAAAGACACCCAAACTGCCCCATGCTGAAGACGACACTTCACTGGAACCCCTCCTGGCTTTCTGCTGGCTCCTCAGGCTATTATCATGGATTCAAGACCCCCACGCTTTGGTCTGTCTCTTTGCTCCCTCCCCACGCCATCTTGGTCTATAAGCCATATAAGAAGTGGAGCTGCAGCTGTCCCCCAACATGCCATGCTGTTGCCCCTCCTGTACCTCCACCCGGGCTGATGCCTCTGACTGAAATGGTGTCTCCTTATCCTTACCCAGCAGGCAAACTCTGAGCACACCCTCAGAGTCTAACTCAGATGGTCACCTTCTCCAGGAATCTGTCTTGACAGTGTCCTGTTTATACCTGTGCCTACACATCTGTCTGCCCCACTAGATGGTGAGCCCCTGCGCCCCAGAGAGCATCAGTCTCCTCTGAGCCCCCATGCCTTCACTCCGTTTATCTCCTAAACATTCCATAAATATTTGCTGAACGAATGCTCAGCTCTTTATTTCATTGCCGATGCATAAACTCTGAAGCCCCGGTGGCTGCTGGAACATTTCTGACTTCTAATCTGGCACATTTCAGAGAGGTTTCTTTTTTCTCTGTGAATTCCATCTGCTCTTTTAATTAATGAAAATTCAGTTCTATGCAAATGTTTCTTCCGGGATCATCCTTCATGAGCAACCTCTGGGAGCTTACTCATCAGCCTGTTCTCTGAATCTGTGTTTGGAACATTCTGGGAGCTTGTAATTGGGCCTTTGAACTGAACAGTACAAGTGGAAAAAAATCGACAAACCTGCCACTTGTCCTCAGGAGTTTATAGCCCTGGGAGCTGTAGGACTTGAATTTACTGAGAGAGCCCTCCTTCATCCTGTCTTCCCCAACAAACTCCCACTGCCTGGTCCTGTCAACCCCTATGGTGTCTGAAAAAAAAATCTATTTGGTGCCTGCTAAATCCCAGAAAAATCTCTCCTGTGCACCTGTTTATTAATTCATGACTAAATCTCTCTAAACATAAGGACACAAGGAGCCCCAAATCCTACACACACTTGGGACAACAAACTTTTTTTCTTGTCTGAGAAATATGGCTTTCTGACACAGGAACTCAGTGTCAAAAGGCAGCTTGGTATATTGGCAAAAGCATGGGCTTTGGACCCATGTAGACATGGCTTCAGATTCTGGCTCTCTCACTTGCCTGCTGCATAACTCTGGGCATGTTAATGAACCCCCCCCACCCCCGGCCCCAGCTTCCTCATCGATAAACTGGAGAGAAGTGGAAGCTGCATGTGGGCCTTCTGAGGATTACAGGCAATGACAGACACACAGCAGGTCACAGTATATGTTGGTTTTCTTCTCTCTCTTGGTGGTGGGGCCACTGTGGAGACAGAGTGGTCAGCTGTGTCACCACTGGTCTGCTTTTCCAGAGGCTGAGAGCCAGGACATCAGTGGGAAGTCAGGGAATGAGAATGGGGAAGGCCCAGGGGGAGTCTCAGAGGAGGTGCTGGGAGAGTGTGCTATGCATGGTGATGGAGCAGGGGCAGAAAAGAAAGAGTAGGTACAATATTACTCCAGTGGTCTGGGCTCACTTCTCCAGTGGTCTGGGCTCTGTATTCCTGGAGATCGATCGAACAGCTTGAGGCTGTTCCTAAAGGATATCAGAACTAACTTTATAGGGTTATGGAGGTGGCTCCAAAGGGGAGCTTCTTCTCTCCATGTCATTTTCCCCTCCTCACTGCCCCTTCTGGAAAAGATGGCTCCTTCCATTCTGTCTGCTTCTCTGGGAGAGTGTTCCCTGGGCCTCCAGGGGCTTGGTGCTCTTCTCTCCTGTGTCCTTCCTGGGGGATCCTGCCCCTGCATTGGCTTTGCTGCATCTCAGTGCTGGTAACTCCCCAGTCCATAGATGCTGTCCACATCACTCCAGAAGCCTGGACAGCCTCTCCCAGGGACATCTCAGATTCAAACCTGGGGCTCCTGGAACCCCACACACCTGCAGTCCCTGCTGTGTTCACCACACACCTCCACCAGAAGCCTGGGCAGCAGCCTTAACACCCCTTTCAACCCATTCTCCCACCCATTTGTCAAGTCAGTGACTCCTCAGATGGACTGGCCTCAGCCCTGGAATATTCTGGAAAGAGATTTCAGAAAGACCTTCAAGAGTGAAAGCCTTGGGGGAGGAGTCAAGATGGCGAAGAAGTAGCAGCTGAGATTACGTTGGGTAGCAGGAGATCAGCTAGATATCTTATCAAACCATTGCGAACACCTACAAATCCAATGGGAGATCAAAGAGAGGAAGAACAGCAATTCTGGAAACAGAAAATCGGCCACTTCCTGGAAGGTAGGACTGGCGGAGAAGTGAATCGAAAGCGACGGGAGGATAGACCGCGGGGGAGGGGCCGGCTCCTGGCAAGCAGCGGAGCAACGGAGCACTAAATCGGGACTTTTAAAAGTCTGCTCCACTGAGGGACATCGCTCCAGAGGCTAAACCGGGGTGAAGCCCACGCGGGGTCAGCATGGCCCCAGGTCCCGCAGGGTCACAGAAGGATCGGGGGTGTCTGAGTGTCGCAGAGCTTGTGGGTGTTAGAGCGGGGAAGCCGGCTACAGAGACACAGGCAAGGAGTGAGCTCCCAGCTCAGGGTTACCTTGAACCAGTCGCAGGCTGGGTGAGCTCGGAGCGCAGATGGAGGCCAGGGAGACGGGAGTGATTGGGGCTTTTCTCTGAGGGCGCACTGAGGAGTGGGGCCCCGAGCTCTCGGCTCCTCCGGGCCGGAGATTGGGAGGTCGCCATTTTCATTCCCGTCCTCCGGACTCTATGGAAAGTGTTCAGGGAACAAAAGCTCCCCAAAGCGAACCTGAGCAGATTACTTAGCCGGGAAGGGCTGTGCAATTCTGCCTTGGGCAAAGACACTTGAGAATCACTACAACGGGCCCCTCCCCCAGAAGATCAACAAGAAATCCAGCCAAGACCAAGTTCACTTAACAAGGAGAGCAGCAGAATCCCAGAGGAGGAGAAAGCAAAGGGCAGAATTCATGGCTTTCTCCCCATGATTCTTTAGTCTTGCAGTTAATTTAATTTTTTCTTTAATTTTCTTTTTTTCTTTTTCTGCTAAATTTTTTTAACTTTTACCCTTTTCTTTTTTAACATTTTTTAACTAGTCTATCTTAACAATACCTTTCCAAAAAAATAATAATCTTTTTTGAACCTTCATTATTATAGTCATATTTTATCCTTCATAGTATTTAACTTTATTTTTTGTATTCATATAAGGGTTTTCTCTTCTAAAAAATTTGGGGTACAACTTCCTCTAGTGGATCAAAATATACCCTAAATCTAGCTCCGGGCTTGTTCTAGTCTCCAGCCTGAGCAAATTCTCTCCACTTTCTTTTTCTTTATTCTCCCAACCAACTTACTTTATCAACTCATTTTTTTAGAAATTAAAAAAAATTGTTATTCATCTTTATAGGCATATTCCATCCCTTCATTGTGCTTACCCTTATATACGTTTTTCATTATTTAAAATTTTGGGAGGTACTTTCTTCTAAGAGACCAAAATACCCCACAATTAAGTGGGTGACCCTGTTCTAGTTACCAGTCTAATATATATATATATATATATATATATATATATATACACATATATATATTTCTTTTTTATATTATTTAATTTTTTAAATTTTTTTTTCTGAACTTCTTTTTATCCCCTTTCTCCTCTCCCCCCCCCCCACGATTTGGGGTCTCTTCTGGTTTGGTTAAAGGGCATTTTCCTGGGGCTTTGCCACCCTTTTAATATTTTATTTGATCCTACATATACTCTTCTCTGGACAAAATGACAAGGCGGAAAAACTTACCACAAAATAAAGAACAAGAGGCAGTACTAAAGGCTAGGGACCTAATCAATACAGACATTGGGAATATGTCAGATATAGAGATCAGAATGACGATTCTCAAGGTTCTAGCCGGGCTCAAAAAAGGCATGGAAGATATTAGAGAAACCCTTTCTGGAGATATAAAAGCCCTTTCTGGAGAAATAAAAGAACTAAAATCTAACCAAGTTGAAATTAAAAAACCTATTAATGAGGTGCAATCAAAAATGGAGGCTCTTACTGCTAGGATAAATGAGGCAGAAGAAAGAATTAGTGATATAGAAGACCAAATGACAGAGAATAAAGGAGCTGAGAAAAAGAGGGACCACGAGGTCCCTACTACTGTACTACTTGACCACGAGGGGAGAATTCGAGAGATAAGTGACACCATAGGATGAAACAACATTAGAATAATTGGGATTCCAGAAGAAGAAGAAAGAGAGAGGGGAGCAGAAGGTATATTGGAGAAAATTATTGTAGAGAATTTCCCTAATATGTCAAAGGGAACAAGCATCAAAATCCAGGAGGTGCAGAGAACCTCCCTCAAAATCAACAAGAATAGGTCCACACCCCGTCACCTAATAGTAAAATTTACAAGTCCTAGCGACAAAGAGAAAATCCTGAAAGCAGCCCGGGAAAAGAAGTCTATAACATACAATGGTTAAAATATTAGATTGGCAGCAGACTTATCCACAGAGACCTGGCAGGCCAGAAAGAACTGGCATGATATATTCAGAGCACTGAACGAGAAAAACATGCAGCCAAGAATACTATATCCAGCTAAGCTATCATTGAAAATAGAAGGAGAGATAAAAAGCTTCCAGGACAAACAAAAATTACAAGAATTTGCAAACACCAAACCAGCTCTACAGGAAATATTGAAAGGGTTCCTCTAAGCAAAGAGAGAGCCTAAAAGTAGTGGATCAGAAAGGAACAGAGACAATATACAGTAACAGTCACCTTCCAGGCAATACAATGGCACTAAATTCATATCTCTCAATAGTTACCCTGAATGTTAATGGGCTAAATGCCCCTATCAAAAGACACAGGGTATCAGAATGGATAAAAAAACAAAATCCATCAATATGTTCCCTACAAGAAACTCATTTTAGACCCGAAGACAACTCCAGATTTAAAGTGAGGGGGTGGAAAACAATTTACTGTGCTAATGGACATCAGAAGAAAGCTGGGGTGGCAATCCTTATATCAGATCAATTAGATATTAAGCCAAAGACTATAATAAGAGATGAGGAAGGACACTATATCATACTCAAAGGGTCTGTCCAATAAAAAGATCTAACAATTTTAAATATCTATGTGCCTAACGTGGGAGCAGCCAACTATATAAACCAATTAATAACAAAATCAAAGAAAGACATCAACAACAATACAATAATAGTAGGGGACTTTAACACGCCCCTTACTGAAATGGACAGATCATCCAAGCAAAAGATCAACAAGGAAATAAAGGCCTTAAATGGCACACTGGACCAGATGGACATCACAGATATATTCAGAACGTTTCATCCCAAAGCAACAGAATACATGTTCTCCTCTAGTGCACATGGAACATTATCCAGAATAGATCACATCCTGGGTCATAAATCAGGTCTCAACCAGTATCAAAAGATTGGGATCATTCCCTGTATATTTTCAGACCACAATGCTCTGAAGCTAGAACTCAATCATAAGAGGAAATTTGGAAAGAACCCAAATACATGGAGACTAAACAGCATCCTTCTAAAGAATGAATGGGCCAACCAAGAAATTAAAGAATAATTGAAAAAATTCATGGAAACAAATGATAATGAAAACACAACGGTTCAAAATCTGTGGGACACAGCAAAGGCAGTCCTGAGAGGAAAATATATAGCGGTACAAGCCTTTCTCAAGAAACAAGAAAGGTCTCAAATACACAACCTAACCCTACACCTAAAGGAGCTGGAGAAAGAACAAGAAAGAAAGCCTAAACCCAG
>PISX010033210.1:0-15288 GCA_004024625.1 Mellivora capensis | reverse complement strand
AAGGCGGGTGGGAATGGGGGTGGTGAGGGAGGTGGGGGTGGTGGGGGAGGTGGGGGGGTGGGGGAGGTAGGGGAGGGTGGGGGAGGTGGGGAGTGGGGGGCATGGGGCCCCAGCCCAGTGCGGAGGCACTTGTAGAGCCGGGAGGGGCTGCGAGGCGATGAGCTTGGGCTCTTCTTCCCCTCTCTCATGGAGCGGCCTAGCCCGTCCTGCGCCTCCCCTCCTTGAGTGGGGTTGGGCAACAGAGCGGAGCAGCTCTTCTGGTGCCAAGAAAACAGGAGTTCCCACAAGCCCCGTGGACGCCTGGAAGTAGCGGAGCCCGAGCCGTCTTGCAGGTACCAGGGAATCCCAGGAACAAGAAGTCACGGTGGGACAGTGAGGGGCCGGGGGTTAAGGTGAAGCAGGTCTCCTCAAGGCGGGAACCATGCTGTGGCGAGGCCTCCCAGTCGGGGAGATGACCGCGGGCAGTCGTAGGTCCAGGCCCGGAGCTCTGGGGGCATGATGGAGGTTCCGGTATCTCCTGGGGAGAGGTGGGCATCAAGGTGGCGTCCAAGGCCGCAGGAGCGGCAGAGCCTACCAGGGGGAGTCAAGAGATTGGGGATGGCAGCCCCAGGGGCACCGCCATTTGAGAAACAGGCAGCTGAAGAAGGTTCACAAAGATTTGAAAACGATGGTCAGGGGGCGCCTGGGTGGCTCAGTGGTTAAAGCCTCTGCCTTCAGCTCAGGTCATGATCTCAAGGTCCCCGGATCGAGCCCTGCATGGGGCTCTCTGCTCAGCAGGGAGCCTGCTTCCTCCTCTCTCTCTGCCTGCCTCTCTGCCTACTTGTGATCTCTGTCTGTCCAATAAGTAAATACAATCTCAAAAGAAAAAGTGATGGTCAGAAGGACGGGATGAGAACGGGGAGCGAGCTCTTTCAGGATGACTGCAAACAGAAGCCCTGAAAACATCCTCTTCAGATGTGGACAGCTTATTTCCCAAGGTTCACTGGAGGAAGGATGAGTTGAACAATAGAGCAGTTTTCAGCGGGCTCTGCCCTTGTTTTACCTTCTTCCGTAGATGACACAGTTTCCCACATGTTGTTTTGGCAGGGATCTCTGCATAAACATGTATACACACAAATATACACATATTGGCAGGCACGTATATTTAGATTGATTCAGCTAATATTTATTGAGTCTTGATTATGAGCAAAGCACAGCGCGTCCCGGGGGTTGCCAGAATGTGAATGCCGTGTGCTGAAGACTGAGATCCAACAGGGAGCCCAAACTGATGGTCCCCAAGCAGGTGTGTCCCCTTAATGTAGGACTACAGGGAAGCCTTTAATCAAACTGTGCATCAGACTTGGTTGATTGATCTCCTGGACCAAATCCTGGAGCCGGGAAATCCACCTTCCCTGAAAACCTCCTGCCAAGTGAGAAATCACTTGTCTTGTTTTAGCCACTGTTATTTGGCTTCTGTGAGAGTGTTAGCCTCCTAATGCATGCTTCCAGACATATGGCCCAGAAATCACCGCAGAGAAAGGGAAGCAGCCTGGGAAGGGTTGGGGCATGGGATGGACTCTCAGTTCTGTAACTCTCTTCACAAAATTTGCTTAAACCCAAGCTTGTGTTCTGCATGGGACCCTCTCCCTGCCTTTGTACCTGCTCTTCTTGGCCTGATCATGGGACGGGTGGTTCCAGACACAGACCACACATGCAAGAGGCAAAATAGAAGGCAGCACTGCCTGTGAAGGTTGAAGGTCGAAGGTCAGAGTGGTTCAGCCCCTGGGAGTCCCGACCTGGGGCATGGGGTTGAGGGGGGAGAGGAAAGAGCTGAAGCTGCGGGTCAAGATGCTTTTTGACTAAGTTAGAAATAACCCTGAGGAAAAAGGACAATCACGTAGAAAGAGGGAAGAATGATTTGCCTTGGAGACTGACTTTAGCAGGTAAAAATAAAAGGGCGTTGTCCTCCTTTAAGTTTTATTTTGCTTTTACAAGACCGGAAGGAAGTTGACAAGTTGGGAAAAACAGGTGTTACTCAAATGCTGTCCTTTTGCTGTTGGATGGGACGAGGGATATTATGATAGCTCATCCCTGGGGGACCCACGTGGCCTGGTAACATTAGGCCCCAAATATCTTTTATTTGGGAGCAGGTTAAATTTGCTTAATTTATTTTTTAATGTTACAATGATGGGGGAAGTTCTAATATACACAAAAGAAGACAGAATGGTCTCCTGAAACCAGCATGACCTCAGGCTAATCCTATCTTATTCCCACTGCCATCTATTTCCCCTCCCTCATTTTAAAGCAAATGCCAGGCATCTTATTACATGATCCATAAATATGGCATTTTAATATGTATCTCTTAAATATAAAAAACATAACCACAAGGCCATTATCACATTAAAAAATGATTTCCTTAATATCCTTAATTATACAGGCAGTGCTCAAATTCTTAATTATTTAGTAAATGTGTTTTTATTTTATTTTTTTTAAAGATTTCATTTATTTATTTGAGAGTGGGAGCACAAGCAGGCAGAGGGGCAGAAGGAGAGGGAGAAGCAGAGTCCCCACTGAGCAGGGAACCCGATGTGGGCTCACGACCCTGGGATCATGAGCTGAGCTGAAGGCAGAGGCTTTAACGTACTGAGCCACCCAGGTGGCCCCAGTAAGTGTGTTTTTATTTATAATTTTTCTGTTTGAGTCCGATCTAGACAAGACCCACACACTGTGATTGGTTAATATGTCATTTAAGTATTCTTTACTGTATGGATTCCCCTCCGCTTTTCTCTTTTTAAACGCATGTAATTTACTTGTAGAGGAAACCAGCTTTTGTTTGGGTCCTGCCGAATTTCTCCTGTCTGGACCTGACTGGTTGTCGTGGTACATTTTATTCCCTCCATATTTCCTGTAAATTGGTAGTTTTCATCTGGAGCTGTGTTGTCCCATGCAGTAGCCCCTGGCCAGGAACAGATTAAATTACGTAAAATTTCAGCAGATCACTGGCCACATGAGGCTCTGCTGCCATATCACACAGCACAAATTAGAGAACACGTCCGTAATGGTGAAAACTGCTACTGGACGTTTAATGGTTGAGAAGCTTAACCAAACTTAAATTTAATATTTTTTTGGAAGACTGTTTTGGAGGCGGTGTTACGGATGCTCGGTAGAGGCTCGTAGCACCTGATTGTTTCGTTGTCTCTCTTATGGTCTTAGCAGCCTCTCCTGCTAGTGCCATTCATTCATCAGGAGAAATACGTGTCTTTGAGTTTAGTGATCCCAGCATCAGCCCCTCTGGTGTTCCCTCTCTCCATCTCTCCAGTTCTACAAATCTGGCATCTCAGACTCCTCCTTGGGACTTTCTTCTCTCTCTGGCTAGTCTTGTTGGTTTTGTACCCATACCACTTCTGGAGTCAGGCCTCCTGTCTCCATTTTTGGAGCTAACCTACTGTTCCAAGTCACCTTCATCTCTGAGAAACCAAAATGGCTGCTGCTGGGTCTCCCAAGGTCACATTGGCCTGAACCTAGAGCTCTGCTCAAAGGATGGCAGCATTCCCCTGCTCCCGGATCCAGGCTCCCCGTGCGACCCACCGAGACCTGGCCTCGGCAGGGTCTCCTCTCTACACACTTCCTGCTTACCAGTACCTCCAGAGATTAAACCCTGGAACCTGGTTACGTTAGGCAGGGCTAACACTTTAGCTGTTGAATCCTGGAGAGGCCACTGGGGCTCTGGAGGAGGAGCCAGGTCACTGGGGAATGCTCATGGGGCTGAGGCAGTGGCTACATTTACCAAAGGGTACAAATGTATTTCAGTATTTTATTTTTTTTAAAGATTTTATTTATTTATTTGATATATATATAGAGAGATCACAAGTAGGCAGAGAAGCAGGCAGAGAGAAAGAGGGAAGCAGGTTCACTGCTGAGCAGAGAGCTCTATGTGGGGCTCAATCCCAAGACCCTGAGATCATGACCTGAGCCGAAGGCAGAGGCTTAACCCACTGAGCCACCCAGGTGCCCCTGTATTTCAATGTTTTAATGACTGGCTGAACTCAAACATTGTACTTGGTGAGTTTTTTGCCTTTGTAGCCCATACCACTTATTCTGCCACACTGACTTTCATCTAGTTGCCAGAACTTTCTGAGCTCCCTCTAGTCAAGGGATATTCTCTCTCCCAACTTCTACTCATCCTTCAGGTTCCCACTGAAGGTTCCCCTCCTCAGGGAGGGCCTTCCTGACCCCCTCCTGGGCTATGAGTTTCTTCTTTCATCCTCCAAAGAAAATGTGTTTCCTCCTAGCCTTGTTTCTGATTTTCCACATGTTTTTGACTTTGCTCAACACTCTATTCCCACCTCGTGATGGTACACAGTAGGTGTGCACCATTATTTTTGTTGAAGGAGTAAAATGAGAACTGAATGAATAGATTGAACTTCTAATATTCGATGTCATTTGCTTTGCTGGGTATTTTCTTTTCTCATTTTGTACCACTTGTTATCATTAATTTACAAATAATGGTTTATCTTTGCAGACAAACTGTGTCTCTGTCAAATTTGTTACCTGGGGGATCTGGTTCATTTCCATCCCACAGAGACCATTTTGCTCATTTGTAGCTCCTCAGACACTGGTGCTCCATGGCACCTGGGGTCGGCCATGAAGGAGGGTACAAGTGTTGCCAGTGTGGACAAGAATCACACCAATGCAGTAAACAGTGGTGCAGACAAAGACACAATGTGCTGAGACCAGTGGAGTAAAATTGAGGAGCAGGCCACAGGGTTTCGTTTATGGAGTCCTGCTCTAGTTTCTGGGGCATGGGAGTGAAAAAGATTGACTCCTTACCTCCAGGCTCTTCTTTCCTAGTGGGGAAGGACACACTCTAATGAGATACATAAATGAGCAACAACATAGAGGAGGTCAAGTTTTGAGAAGAGAATGGAATGATTTGATAGAAACCAGGGGGACCTACTGTGAGGAAAGTTCAGGGAAGTCTTCCTGGAGGAGGTGACATTTCAGCAGAGCCACAAAGGATGAGAAGGATAAGTCTGAGGAGGAGAATGCAGGCAGAGGAAATAGCCAAGTACAGAGGACCAGAGCTGGGAAGGAGTCAGCTGGTGACCCAGGGAAGAGGACCTCAGCCTCAGTTTTGCCCTCTGTAAAATGGGAACAAGGGCACCTGCCAGCTGCAGAGGCTGTAGTTTTCTTTGTCAAGATTATGATGGCCATATAGTTCAGGACTAGCTTTAACAGAGCCGATGCTTTCACCCAGTCCAGGCAACAGATTCATTCATTATACGTTGTGACTTCCCCGGGAGAATACAGTTTAGTCCTTTGAACTGGTCATGGCACTAGACACACACATACACACACACACACACACACATCCATACATGGGTACCCGCATACACAACACCCACAAGGGATTTTGTCCTGTGACTGTAGGCCTCCAGCTCCCAGACTGCACCTTAGAGAGAGCGCAGATTTTGTCATTTCAGGCTTCAGGCTTCCAGCTCAAACCCCCTCCTTCCTTCTCAAGTCTGTGGGAGGAGCCGGCTGTCAGCAGCACAGAAGGGGGTGGGGATGAGGCTGGGCAGGGAGGGGTGGGGGCAGGAACCAAGCAATACAATACCAAGCTTCTGATCAGCACACAGACCAGGGTAGTCTCCTCCAAAGCTCATTTGCATCATTCCTCAGGGAGACCGCAGCACCCTTTGCAGCTGGGGCTGGGGACGGAAACCCAGCATGGAAAGGCAGCACGGAAACCAAGCCACCAAGCTGGGGTGCAGGGAAGGCATTGCGTGGGGGGACAGCGTCACCTGTGGATTGGGGAGAAACAGGTGTATCCTCGGGGAAACAGAAGCAGTAGGGAAGAGAAAGGCCTAAAGGAAAAGGAAAGTAAAAAAAAAAAAAGAGAACTACAGAGATGATTCCACCTCTTTAAATCATGGACTCTCTCCCGGGCTTGGAATCTAGACGAGTTTCCTGCATCATGGGACTGTGGGGACACGGCACACAGCTGGTCTTTAGCCTGCTTTATCTCAGTTCATAGCAAGACCGTCCTCTCAGCCGCTCCAACCACAGCCGGGCTGTCATCCTTGACTTTTTTTTTTTTTTAATATTTTATTTATTTATTTGAGAGAGAGTGAGAAAGCACGAGATGGGGGAGGGTCAGAGGGAGACCCAGACTCCCCACTGAGCAGAGAGCCTGATGCAGGACTGGATCCTGGGACTCCAGGATCATGGCGGAAGCAGAAGGCAGATGCTTACCTGACTGAGCCACCCAGGCGCTCCTCATCCTTGACTTCTTTCCTCGTCTCACATTCCACATTCATTCCGTCAGGAAAGCCCATTAGTTAGACTTTCCAAATATATCCAGAACGTGACCAGACCACCTCTCCCCACTCCCACCACATCATGTCTCACCTGGGTCAGCGAAAGGATCTCCTTCCAGGTGCCCTCTTTCTACCGGTGCCCCTGTATAGCCTGGTCTCAAGGCACCGCCGGAGTGACCCTGTACAGCAGGTGGGGCTGAATCCTCCCGTGGAGCTGTGGAAGCCTAAGCCTCAGGACCCCTCCCTTGCAGAGCCGTTTGCAGAGTTCTGGGAGGGACCCCAGCAGCATCTTCATATATTCACGGAACTTTGTAAAATCTGCAAAAGTAAGAGCTTTAAGCTGCAGTTGGCTAAGACTGCTGTCCCTGTCCATCCTGGTTTCTCCCTTTGCGTCTCCCTTCTGATGGGTAGCAGTAGAGCACCTGGGAGGTTTGGGGGAATCTGATAGAGTCAGGCATTCATGAGCTGGGCGTGCATTTTTATTTGATGGGGTGTATTTATGTGATTCAAAGTGACTTTTGTATGTAGTAAAGGTATTGCTGGCTACTTCAGTGTTGGAATGCTTTTCAAGCAGTCTTCTGCCACCCATGTTCCCAAACAGGTTGTATGGTGACATGAGCATGTTTTATGCGCCCCGCCTAGAAGTGCGTGTGTATTGGATGGTGTATTAATTTCCTATTGCTACTGTATCAAATGATCACAGTATCGTGGCTTAAAACAGAAATGTACTCTCTCACAGTTCTGGAGGTCAGAAGACCGAAGTCAATACTGCTGGGCCAAAATCCAGAGCTCTAGGAGAGAAACCATTCTTTGTCTCTTCCAGCTTCTGATGGCTGCTGGCGTTCTTTGGCTCATGGCTACATAATTCTATTCTTTGCCTCCATGGTCACATTGTCTCCTCTGTTCTGGGTGTGTTTAATCTCCCCTTGCCTCTTTCTTGTGAGGACGCTTGCCATGGCATTCACAGCTCACCCAGATAATCCAGGAAAATCTTCTCATCTCAGGATCCTTAACTTAATCACAGTGTGGTCCGATGAGATACAAAAGACCACTGTTGTACTCCCTCGCAAAGACTATGTGTTTTCCCCCTTGAAAACAGTAAAGAGTGAAGATTCATGATCAAGAACTTCTTTAGCCAGGACACCTGGGTGGCTCAGTTGGTTAAGCATCTGCCTTCCACTCAGGTCATGATTCTACGGTCCTGGGATCAAGTCCTGCATCAAGCTCCTTGCTCAACAGGGAGTCTGCTTCTCCTTTTGCCTGCTGTTCCCCCTGCTTGTGTGCTCTCTCTCCTTCCCTCTCTCTCTCTGTCTGACAAATAAATAAAATCTTTAAAAAAAAAAGAACTAGTTTAGCCATTTGGGGCTCCTGCAAGAGGAAGCCAACTGAAGATTAAAGCCAACACAGAGAAAGGAAGGACCTGGAGAAGCAGAGAGAAATGGAGCCAGGGTTCTCATGACATGTTATGTGCTCCTGGATCATACATAGCCTGAAGCCCATCTCACCTACCTCTGGTCTTTTCAGTTATGAGAGCCAGTAATTTCCTCTTTATTTTAAGATTGTTTGAGCTAGATGTTTTGTCACTCACATCAAAGCGTTCCCACTGATATTCACTTCAACCTCAATTCCTTACCTTAAAAAAGGAAGCCAAATATTCTATAGAATTATGGTTAAAATTTAAATGAAATGACATATATAACATACATGTTGGTTCCTGGTACCTGGAAATTCTCCTGTTGAATGATGACTGTTAATATTTAACAATTTATCATGGTAAGAACAAGTGGAACTTATACCAAGCTGGTATGTTTGGGTTATAATTATTAAAATCTAAGCCTTCCTAGAATCTAACACCTGTCTTCAATCCTAGAGCTCCACAGTAAGAATGCACAGTAAGAATGCAGTGCAGGCCTGGCTTGGGTGTGACTACCTCCTGGAATGTCGAGCTCACTACCCATAAGGTTATCCTTTCCTTTCTGCTCTGGGACTGAGCCGAAACCTGTCTCTATAGCTCCATCCAGTATCCCTGGCTCTGCTTGTATTTTTTTGGGGGGGGGTTGGGGGGGTGGTGTTTGGAGGGGAGAGGCAGACCGAGTCTACTGCTCTGTTCTACACTATTCCTGATTCTTCAGTAGATTCACCTTTGGAAATCTTGCATGTTTTCAGTCTCTGCTGCGGTATTGCCTTGTCTCCTCAGGGCTTGAGGACCCCCTGGCTTCAGAAGGCACCAAGGGTGGTGTGGGAGGCACATAGGCAAATATCTACGGGCAAAGTCACTTGTGCACACACTTGCATGTGCATGCTTGTGCGCCCTCCCCTGAGGGATTCCGGTCTGCCCTGCCTGCGTTAGACTCCAGGGACAGTTGGCTGGCTTTCACACACACCGCACATGGGGCTGATGTACAATACAATTTCCAGGCATTGGAATTGTGTCTGGAGGTGCTTTTCTCATTGTCTATTTTGGCAGCTTCGAATGAGATCTCCAGGGCCAAACTGGCCGGAGCAGACCCTCCGACAGCTAACTCCACTCACGTGTGCACTGGGTCCCAGAGTTCTAGAATTCCCTACTATGTCCTGGGATCCATGTCTGAGACTTATGGCTTCCATGTGTCTTTTATGGGGCTCTTGTGCAGTTTGGGGTGGACTTTGCCTTCCCCAAGTACCACATGGAGTGGGGGAGAGCGGCCGCGTGGGATTGTGCAGAGGGGGTGCAGGAGAGGAGAAACCATTGGGCAGAATCTGGGAGAGACGAGAGCAGAGTTGGTGTGGTCTTTATGGCTGATCCTTTAATCACATATTCGGTAATTGGTAAGTGTCTCAGGTGGTTGCAGGTGGGGCTTGCTCTCATAAGGAGCTCATGTTTCCTCTTGGCAGGGTAAGTCCAACACCTGTTAATCAAGCACCTTCCATGTTCCCGGCACAGGGCTGGGAGCTGGAGATGCGACAGAAAGAGCAAGCCCGAGCCGTAGCAGGGCCGTAGTCAGCTGGAGGAAGTGCATGAATCGCACAGTCTGGTGGAGTGGTGGTTAGGATGCTGGGGTGGGGTGAGGTGTTGGAGGATCTAGGGCAACCTGGGAAGGCTTCTGGGAGGCAGTGATGTTGGCCCTGAGACCCGAAAGACGCACGGGAGTGTATGAAGTGAAGAGCATTTTGAAAAGCAGAGCAAACTGCCTGTGCCCGTGACACAGAGAGTATATTAGGAACGGGATGGTATTCCAAGCCCCCAGTTGTGTGTTGACACCATAACCCCCAGTATGATGGCACTTGGAGATGGGGCCTTTAAGGAGGTAATTAAAGTGCAATGAGTCACAAGGATGAGGTCGTAATCCAATAGGACTTGGGTCCTTAAAAGAAGAGGAACAGACACCAGGGATGCATATGCACAGAGCCAAGACCACATGAAGATCCAGGGAGAAGAGGGCCATCTACAAGCCCAGGAGAGGAGCCTCAGGAGAAACCAGTCCTGCCAATACCTTATCTTGGCCTTCGAGCCTCCAGAACTGTGAGAAAATCAGTATCAGTTGTGTATGCTGTCCAGTCTGGGGCAGCCTTCACAGACTAACAGAGGCTGCAAGTCTGGGGAGACCCAGTGAGGATAGAAAGAGATGGGGGTGGGGTGCTGGGGTGTGGAGTGTCGGGTCCCACAGACCCCACAGGTCTTTATTTCAAGAGCCATTGAAATACTAGTAGTGAGTGGTGACAAGTGTATAGAAATCAACACAAATGTAGAAATTGGAGCTCACTTTGAGAAAGTCAGGGGATTTTGAATCTGCCCTTATTATGTTTGTCTCCTTCACACTGGAGTGTCAAGTCTGAAACAACAGAGACTCAGCTGTCCTCTTTGCTGCCCAGAACCGTGTTCAACACCCCAGTTGGTGCTTGACAACTACTCCAGGGGTGAATCATGGCGAGATTTGTGGGTAGGTAGTGTATTCTGAGGTCCAGAGGGAAGGGAGATTTGTTCTGACTGGTTGGCTGGAGAAGGCTGGAGTTAGGAGCCATTACATAATTCGTGGGTTCCTGTGCAAAATGAAAGGTTGCTTGTCCAAAAATGATCAGGAATTTCAAGCCAGTGTCAGTAGAGTATTCACTCAAATGTGGGGCCTTCTGAGCTAAGGGTCCTGTGTGACTGCACAGAGCACAGGTCCAGGAAGCCATCCCGGTTGGAGTGCATCCTGGAAAGCTTCATGGAGGAGGAGGCGGTATTTGAGGTAAATTAATTCTGGGCCTGGGGAGGGACTTGCCCAGAGAAAGGGATGGAATCCGCTAATAAGATCCCAGAGATAGTGGGCAGATACTTTCTTTTAGTGCTTAAAAAAAAAAAAAAAGATGTGTCTGAACCTCATTCCTCTGAGCTCTATTTTGGGGTGGGTCTCATTAATAACAGATGAACTCTGGTTCTGGGGACATCAGAGGTCATTTTTCATTCTCTTTAGGGCTTGATGAGCTCTAAGGATCCCGCAGAATCTCAGCCCTAATTGAAATGGCTTCTCTTCCATTTATCTCTTTGGAACTAAGCAAAGACCAGCAGCAAGGAAGGCCTTGCTTGAACACGAGCCCTTGGCATGGTATCTGCCGAGGTCAGCCCCTGTGCGGTGGGGCATCCGCTGAGCTGAGCTCCGGGTGTGGCACCCCTGCCTTGTCCTAGTGGTGGCCCAGCAGAGACAGCGTTGAGTGTCAGGAAAACCTGACCTGGGGATGCTGCTGGCCGAGTATGGTCTGCGGCCCGGTGTGATGGAGGACCCAGCAAGGAGGTGGCCTTGCCAGAGTAAACAGCATGCATGCATTCTCCCCCAGGTGCTCTGGGCTGGGCGGGGCGGCTTCACTGGTAAGAGTTCCCTTGGATCCTAACCACGTTTCCTTGGGCCGCAGTAACAACCACACACTTGGAGGCTTAAGACAACAGAAATTCAATGTTTCAGCGTTCTGGAGGCTGAAAGTCGAATATCCAGATGTCTGTCAGCGGGGCTGTGCGAAGGATCTAGCTTTTGATGGTTGCTGGCCACAGTGGTCGTTCTGTGGCTTGACATCCCTCCTGTCTTGCCTCCCTTGTCATATGACATTCTCTCTCTGATAGTGTCCCCATTTCCCTTCTCTTACGAGGACACCAATTATGGCATGAGGAGGCACCCTACTGTAGTCTGACTTCGTCTTAAACTTGATGACATCCACTAACACCCCATTTCTAGATAAGGTCACGTTCACAAGTCCTGCAGGTAAGGTCTTGATGATATATTTTGGGGAAACACAATTCAACTCACAACTCCAGTCTCCTTTGTGTCCAAGATAGTAAGAGACATGAGTAACAGGACACCTGGATGGCTGTTGGTTAAGCGTCTGCCTTCGGCTCAGGTCATGATCTTGGGGTTCTGCGATTGAACCCCACATCAGGCTCCCTGCTCAGCGGGGAGTCTGCCTTTGCCTTTGCCTGCTGCTCCCTGGCTTATGCTCTCTTTCTGACAAAGAAATAAGATCTTACCAAGGGGAAAAGAGAGAGAGAGAGAGAGAGAGAGAGAGAATCATGAGTACCAACCGCACAGAATGCCACTCTGCACAAATCATTTCTTTAAACCCTCTTCCTGTTCCATTTGCTCGGCAGCTCTGTCAGGTAGTTTGGGAGGAAGCCTTAAGCCCATTTGACAGCCGGGAAAATTGAGTTGTCAAACATTTTAAGGGGCAGCAAGGGGCACATATAAAGCTGTTGTTAATATTTGGGTGGCGGGAGGTAGGAAGGGAGGTAAAGTGGCTAACAGAACTGGAGACATGAGGTAGGCCAGCCACTCTGAGGACTGCGCCTGAGAAAGGTTTTGGGATCACATCCTTGTCTCGGTACCGCGTCGGCCACAACTTAGCATTTATTGAATATTTACTGTGTGGCGGGCACTGTGCTGAGCCCTGTAACCAAATCCTTAGATTTAATACTTATATCCGCCCAGTGCTATGGGCATTACGACTACTCCCTGGCCACAGGGAAGGACCTGAGGGAGGCCCACGTTGGTAAATGGGGAAGCCGGGGATCGCACCCAGGCAGTTGGAAGTCAAAACTCATGCCCTGTCCCTGGGCCATTCTCATTGTTGACAAGGCTGGAGGCAGGCGGAAGCTCAGAGTCCCACGAGATGGGGAGGAGCCCACTGTTGTGGAGGTATCTGTCACGCGGGTTGGAGAAGGTGAAGAAGGGGGTACAGAGTGCGATAAGGGTCTAGCCCGGGGTTAACGAACTTTTCCTGTTAAGGACCATATAGCAAATATCTCAGGTTTTGCAAGCCATATAGTCTCTGTCACAAACTCTTCCACATAAAATGTGCAAATGAATGAGTGTGGCTGTGTTCCAATAAAACTTTATTGACACCAAAATTGGAATTTCATATGATTTTCGTATATTGTGAATACTGTTTTTATTTATTCCCTCCCAACCCCCGGGTCCTCTTCCAGTCATTGAAAAATCCAAAAACCATCCTTAGCCTGAAGCTGTTCCAAACCAGGCAGCAGCTGGCTTTGGCCCGTGGGCTGTGGTTCGCAGGCCCCTGGAACAGACTCAAGCTGGTGCTTGTCTGCTGAACACGTGAGGACTTTGCCCCATCAGAGGGTATCAGAGAATACGGTCAGGGCAGGAAACTTCTCATTTAAACGGTGACAAGAGCAAAAGGGGCCATGTGAGGGGTGTGATTTCTGAGAACTGCATTTCATATAGCAAACTCCTGAAAGTTCTGGCTTTCATGATGGCAGCCTAAGAAATAAGAGACACCGAGGTTTTGCCTTAGGAACCCTGAGACAGGTGTGCAGAGGAGTGGCCCTTCCTAGAGGAACACCCGAGTTCCAGGCCCCTCCGGAGGCCTCCAGCAGCCATGCATGGTGGAGGTAGGGTGGGGCTGGTCCTTGATCCAAGCCCAGTACCCTCTTCACACCATTAGGTTTCAGATGATGGCTAGGCAGTTGCTGGAGGCGGTGGTGATGGAGCCCAATCTCCTGTTCCTGGGGACGAGAAGGAAGGTGTTGGTGGAGGCAGCAACCGGGAGCAGCTGGGGGAACAGTGAAGTCGTGGGGGGGGGCGGTTAAAGAGGCATATGGTGTGGGTCTGTTGAATGGGCATAGGTGGATTGTAGAGCATCCCCACTCATTTCCCAGATCCATGCAGATCACCATCTTTTCTGGAGTGGCAGCAGGGTCCTGGAGCCCCTGCTAAGCCCTTTGCTGAGAAGAGGGTGGAAGAAGCTAGCTGCTGCTTTCACATTCCAGTGCTAGCATTAACTAGCTGTGTGACCTTCGGCAAGTTTCCGAACCTCTCTGAGTCTCAGTTTCCTCATATAACAAGATGGATAAGATTGTTGGAAGGATGTAGATGGGGTAGTGCAAAGCACCTGGCACACAGTAGGTCCTCTGTGAATGCTGGCCAAGGTGGTGATATGCCACACATCTGCCAAGCTCAAGCACAGCTGTCGTGGGGGGGGCGAGGTGGGAGGAGGTTAACTTCATAAATTCTCTTTGAGATGCAAAATCCAGCCCAGCCTGGCTGTCTTGGCCTCTCCAGCCCCCAACATCATCCCTTCCTGAGGCAGGCAGAAGGAACTCATCAGACATTCGAAGGCGGGAACTGCACATTTTCAACAATTGAGACAAAAAGAAAAAAAAAAACCACGAAATTAAATCCAGCAATTAAATTCTAATTGCGCAATTACTTCACCCTGTGGCTCTGTGCCAAGGTTGGGAGTCTAGCTCCCACAAATGGTGTTTTTGTGCAAACTTGGGGAGGGGGAGGTGAGGGAAAGGGGGCTAAGGAGGTGATATCCGGGGACAGGGAAACAAAGGCATTCATAAATTAAGGCATCATGCCAATGACATGATGCCCATGTTCTGTCGGGGTATAGTGTGTGGGGTGGGCTGTGGAACCCAAGGGTCTTTTCAGAGCTGACGGCAGTGAATACAGTGAGCTCTGGGCTTTCTTTAAGCAATTCTCACTTTGAGGAAGTCTTGTCTTCTAGTGAGAGCCTGTCCCTGTGGACCTGGGGAAGGCACTGTTCTATACATACCTGGGATGAGGCCTTTCTCTTCCCACCTGGGGTGGGGACCTCTGGTCACACCTGGGGTGAGGATCCTTCTCTGTTCATACCTGGAGAGGGGCCTTTTCTGTTCACACCTGGGGTGAGGCCTTTTATGTTCACATCTGGGTGAGGGTCCTTCTCTGTTCACACCTGGGGTGGGGCCCTTCTCTGCAGACAGGGCGTTTCAGGTCTTGTGGTTGACTCTGGGGCAAGGAGCCATGGTACTCTCTAAGCCAGGTCACCCTGTTAGGCTTCTAGAGAGCCAGGAGGGGCTTGATGGGGTCAGACTGCCAGCTAGATCTATACCTGTACCCAGAGAAGATGTGGGTGAAAGTGAATCTGCTGCTTCAATCCGTGGATCCCATGGGCTACTCCTCTGCCTCTCACTCATCGTTTACGTGTGCTCTCTCTCACCAATTCTTCAGCTAACATTTATGGGGCATCCTGGTATGCAGAAGGTGCTCTGTAGGCAAAGATGTATGGCGGATCCTGCCCTCAAGGAGGAGGGAGTTAAGACATGTATAAGATGTGCTGGTATTTATCGAGCACCTGCTGTCTTAGCTCGGGCCGCCGCAGTAAAATACCATAGACTGGGGAATTCAACAACAGAATTTATTTCTCTGTTCTGCAGGCTGGGAAGTCCAAGATCAAGGTGCGGTCAGATTTGGTTCCTAGCCAAGATTCTCCTCCTGGCTGGCAGGGAGCTGCCTGTTTGCTGTGTTCTTGCACAGAGGACAGTGAGTGAGCAAGGGGTCCGGTGTGTGTGCTTTTTTTTATTTTTTATTTTTGACCGACAGAGATCACAAGTAGGCAAGAGAGGCAGGCAGGGAGAGAGAGGAGGAAGCAGGCTCGCTGCGGAGCAGAGAGCCCGATGTGGGGCTCGATCCCAGGACCCTGGGATCATGACCTGAGCCGAAGGCGGGGGCTTAACCCACTGAGACACCCAGGC
>PISX010033209.1:0-15340 GCA_004024625.1 Mellivora capensis | reverse complement strand
ACACAATAAACTTAAACAACACTTTAAGTGTGGTTTAAACAACAGAAAATTGTCACAGTTCTGGAGACTGGGAAGTGCAAGTCCAAGGTGCCAGCCAACTGGGTTCCTGGTGAGAGCCCTCTTCCTGGTTTGCAGATGGCCATGTTCTCATTGTATTGCCACAGGATGGAGAGGGATAGAGAGGGCTGGAGAGGGCTGGAGAGAGATGGAGAGAGAGAGTGCGCTGTGCTCAAGACTCCTCCCCTTCTCATAAGGGCATTAATCCCATTATGGGGACTTGACCCTCATAATTCCATTGGAACCTAACTACCTTCAAAACTCCACCTCCGGGGCACCTGGGTGGCTCAGTCAGTTAAGCGGCTGCCTTCGGCTCAGGTCATGGTCCTAGGGTCTTGGGATAGAGCCCCGTATTGGGCTCCCTGCTCGGTGGAAAGCCTGCTTCTCCCTCTCCCTCTGCGTGCTGCTCTGCCTACTTGGGCTCTCTCTCTCTCTCTGTCAAATAAATAAAATCTTTAAAAAAAAAACAAACTGTACCTCCAAATACCATCTCATGGACCCATGAATGTGGGAGGAACACGATAACGTGGGGGAAGGAAAAATGTTCCCACATGAATGACCCGAATATTTAACAGGCAGGAAGTAAAAACAGTGATCACATATAGACTGAGGGCTCTACCGGGAATTTCACTTGTTCTTCACAAAATCCAGTGATTTTGGAGATTTTTGTGATCTCCAATCACAAAAGTGATTTTTTGTGAGGACTTTGTGATCGTGTCCATTTTTTAAACAAGGGAACTGAAGGTCCTGGAGGTTAAATAAACGGCCCGTGGATAAGCAGCATGGGTGTGGTCTAAATCCAAAATTTGAATCAAATGTTTGGTGCAGGTTTTTGACTGCCAAAAAACTTGAGAGATGAGCTGGCAATCTTAAAACTGGGTTTACACTCCGTTTCCAGAATCTGCAACTGCCTACTTTCCATTCCCTTGGAGCTGGTCTCCCTTTTGCAGCCCTGTAAACAATTCCTTCTGTTGCCTTCCAGTGCTGAGTGATGATGTTACCTGAGGCAGAAACCCGGAAGTGAGGAAGGTGCTTCCTTCTCCTCCCTCAGTCCATCCATACATTGAGTTCTGAAGGTTCTATGCCTTCCTTTTGCTGGCAAGCTATCTTCTCTAATGCTACATCTATTATGGTGGTTCAGAAATTCACCATTTCATTGCATAACTTACAACAGGCTCCTACTTTCCATCCCTGACTCTTGTTTTCTCCCCTCTAGTCCATGCTTTCCGGGGATGTTAACCACTCCAAAGAGTAATTTTCCAAAAATTATGAATCCGATCTTATCCATCTACTATCAGAAACACTCAATTTTCATTGCTTCGGGAAGAGGTTCAAATTTCCTAATATTCCTTATAATGACTTTACTGTTTTGGCTGTATCATTCCAGCCTCATTTAGCATACAAAACTCCCTGGACCAGGACTCTATTTGGTTGCAAGTGATAGAAAACTAAAAATAACAGTGGTATAAACTGTCAAAAGCAGGTATGTTTAAATTCTTCCAACATTCCTATTCCGCTTTCTTGATCATGTAGCTTCCATGGCACTGGTCAAGATGGTGGCTTGGGATCCAGCTCTCGGCTCCACATTTTAGCCCACGAAAAGGAAGAAGGACCAAAGACAGTTGTGCCCTTCCCTTGACAGCCCCTTCCAAGAAGTTCCACTTAGGAACTGCCAGTTAGGTCTCACATAAATCTGTCACATGGCCACATTAGCTGCAAAAGAGATTGGGAAATGGGGTCATTGTTTTGGGTGGTCATATGTCCAGAAAAAAAAAAAAAGACTTGTATATTTTCACTCTCAACTATTTGCATAATAGACTTTATACATGGAATTTCTTGTGTGTCTCTCCACTAGTTGAGAGTTCCTTGAGGACATGTGTGACTGAAACTCAAGTTCCAGGTTTTTGGGTTTTTTCAATAGACCATTTAATTTAGCTTAAATGTAGAAACACAGCCATAGGGACGCCTGGGTGGCTCAGTGGGTTAAGCCTCTGCCTTCCGCTCAGGTCACGATCTCAGGGTCCTGGGATCGAGCCCCGCATCAGGCTCTCTGCTCAGCGGGGAGCCTGCTTCCCCCTCTCTCTCTGCCTGCCTCTCTGCCTACTTGTGATCTCTGTCTGTCAAATAAATAAATAAAATCTTAAAAAAGAAAAAAAAAGAAGCAGCCATAAATGTCTGAGAATGTAGACATAGGCCTAATCTCATACAGGGAACATGCTTTGCAACCCAATGACTGACACAAAGCCCTCTTGGAAGAGATGATATTTGAACTGAGAGCAGAATCAGGAGAAGAAGCTAGTTGTGCAACAGTCAGAGGGAAGAATCTTCTAGGCGGAGAGTTTAGCTAGGACAGAAGCCTCAAGTTGAGGCAAGAAGGGATTTGCATTTTCAAGAACAAGAGGAAGCAGTGTGGCTGGAAGGCAACACAGAGAGGGAGAGTGGGAAAAGCTGCTGGGGCAGCAAAGGCAGGAACAGACCCCATGCAGGTGAGGTGGCACACCGTGGAGGTGACCGGTATAGGCCCTGGAGCAGACCGTTTGGACAGCCCATGGTTCTGCCACTTAGTAGCTGTGAGACCTTGATAAGCGACTCAGTCTCTCTGTGCCGTAGCTTTCCCATCTTTAAAATGATCATAGAACAGAATCTTTATAAAGGGGTTGTTAGAGTGGTTTAAACAACAGAAATTTATTTCTCACAGTTCTAAATCACCGGGAGCACTCGATAGGTCCTACACACCTACACACCTGCTCTTTCCAGGGTGTGGCTAGCTTCCTGCCACTCCCGTCTTTCCGACACTTTATAACCAAACCCACGCTCCTGCTGCCTTCCTGCTCTCTAGTTCAATTAGCTGCTTTCTCAGTTGGAATTAGGATTGACTACAATACAAAGCAGAGTAGACACAGAAAACTTCTTTTTCCTTCAAGCAGAAATCCTGAGGTAGACAAGCCCAGGCTGAGACGGTGGCTCTGTGGCTATTTGATGCCCTAGTCCTTGCATCTTTATTCTCTATCATCATCCTTGACCTTGGCTTCGGATAGTTGCTGGGGTTTCAACCATCGTCATGTCCATGTGCCAGAAAAATAAAAGGTGGAAGGAAGGGGCGCTGGGTCGCTCTGTCAACCAAGCATCTGACTTTGGCTTTTGGGTCATGATCTCAGGGTCCTGAGATCAAGCCCCATGTTAAGCACCCACCCTACCCCCACATCCAGCCCTGTGCTCAGCAGGAGTCTATATCTCCCTCTTGCTTTGCCCCCCCACCACCACCTATGCTCTCTCTTCCTCTCTCAAATAAATAAATAAAAATATTTTTTTTAAAGGTGGAAGGAAAAAAGGACAAAAAGGCATACTCCTTTAAAAAAAAACCATTCCTGCAGTATGGCATTTCCTCAAAAAGTTGAAAATAGAGCTAACCTATGACCCAGCAATCATACTACTGGGTATTTACCCTAAAGATACAAATGTAGTGATACAAAGGGGCACATGTACCCCAATGTTTATAGCAGCAATGTCCACAATAGCCAACTACGGAAAGAAACA
This sequence comes from Mellivora capensis, assembly GCA_004024625.1. Classification (NCBI taxonomy): domain Eukaryota; kingdom Metazoa; phylum Chordata; class Mammalia; order Carnivora; family Mustelidae; genus Mellivora; species Mellivora capensis. The sequence goes on along the minus strand of PISX010033209.1, from coordinate 11,746 downwards.
CTAGATGTCCATCAAAAGATGAATGGATAAAGAAGAGGTGTATACATACAATGGAATACTATGCAGCCATCAAAGAAACGAGATCTTGCCATTTGCAATGACGTGTGGAACTAGAGGGTATTATGCTAAGCAAAATAAATCAATCAGAGAAAGCAATTATCATATGATCTCTCTGATATGAGGAATTTGAGAGTCAGGGTAGAGGGTCATGGGGGCTAGGGAGGGATAAAAGGTAACAAGATGGGATGGGGGGGAGACAAACCATAAGAGACTCTCAATCTCAGGAAACAAACTGAAGGTTGTTGGGGGGTGGAGGGGAGGGATAGGGTGGCTGGGAGATGGACATCAGACAACCAAAGTTTCACAAACCAAAATTCTTTCTAAAATCCCGCATTTCCTTCATTTGATAGCAGAGGTTCTGGGCCCACATCTCTGAATAGCAATGATTAGCTGTGGTTGAGTTTAGCGTTTGGGATTTCCAGATTGGCCCAATCCTGGCTCTTCCTCTTGCTTCTTCCCAGACTATACCCAGACCACTTCCCTGATTTACACTTTCTGACTATCCCCTGAAAGCATTTCAGTTTATGAATCTTGGCTGAAAGAGTGAAAACTAAAATGCCTTGTCTTCTCTTCAAGACCCTTCCATGATCTTGCCCTAACTCACTCTTCCAACTGTTCTCTTCTTGGTCTGTCTGCTTCAAACACCCCCCACAGGGCACCTCTTGACTGTAAGCTCCATGAAGGTGGAGACCATGTCCGTTTTACTCATCAGTTGATTCCTAGCACGAACTATAGTGCCTAAGTCATAAGGAATGTTCAATAATTAATTGTTTGATGAGTCAATACTTGTATTTTGTCACCTCCCTGTTTATAGTCATGGTTTGATTCCTTCAAATGACCTTCTCTCATATCCACATGAAAGGATCTCAAACATCCTTCAAAGTCAAACACCCCTCCTTTGTGAAGACTCCTCCTACACATTTGTTGGCAGTAACTTCTCTGAACGCCTACAAAGTTCCAGTGCTTTAGGAATCATGGAGCTCCCAGGACATATCCCAAAGTGCCCAAGGCTTCCATACTCTGGAAGGAAACCAGGTTGGAGAGGACTCAATAGGCCTGAGAAGTTATATGCCTGATTATATGAGACATTATATGCCTCTGGTGGCTAGGTTTGGAACAGTGAGAGAAAAAAAAAAAAGATAGGAGGCTATTTCAGTAGTCTAAGCAAGGCATGATGGGAGCTTGGGCTTGGGAATTGGCAGAAATGAAGAAAACTGAATAGATCTGAGAGATTCTCAGCACATTAGAATGTCAGGACTTGACAGTATAATGAAAAGATAGTAAAGGCAAAGAAAGGAGAAGGTTTCAAAGGTGACTCTTTGATTGCTGGTTCATGTAAGAAATGAATAGTACTATCATTCCCTGAAAAATAAAATACTTAGAGAGAACCAGGCCTTGGGGTCTAGTTTGGCCTTGTTGATTTTGAAGATCTTTGAGACATTCGACTTAAGATTCAATTAAGAGGTCAGATATATGGGTTCGGAGGCCAGAAAATCATTCTGGGATGAGGATATAAATTTGAAAATTATCAGAATTATCAGCTGTTGAAACTCTGGATGTGGTTACGGTTGCTAAATGCTGAGGGAGGTTGGATACAAGAAGAGAATAGAGCTCATGGGCAAGTCTTAGGAAGCTGACACTTAATACTCAGACTGAAGAAATTGAGCCTACCAAAGAGATAGAGGAGCTTGTCCAAAGACCTAGGAGCCAATCATGTAGGGATTGCGTTGGAAACCCAAGGAAGAGAGTCTCAAAATGGAAGGAGTGATACATCGGTGAAAGATGAAGAAAGATGAGAACCGAAAAACGCTCATTAATGTAGCACAGTTTATGTCACAGATGACCTCTGAAGGAGCCTTTGGAAGACTGCTGGACCTGGTGGGAGGAAGCCTACTGAAGAGTACTGATTGGGAGATGAGTCAAGAAAGATAATGAGCAGAGCTGTGGCACCCTGGGCCAATGCTGGATTACGTGATGCAGGCATCAAGAACATCCCTGGGATATGACTTAAAATATCCAATGGATCTATCAATATGGAGCTCATGGGTGTCCTTAGAGAGAGATAGCCATGGTAGGGGAGTATTAGGGTTGGGAGACAGGGTTGGGGATTGGAAGAGAAGGAAATGGAGACTATAAAAATGATGAGCCCTCATAATGAAAACTGGCTTTGCCCTCTTTTGTCTCTCTGTCTCTACCTGCCTAAGAGCTTACCAAAAATCTCATTTATCCCTCTGCCTCCTGCAGAAGATGGAACCACAAATGGTAGCAAGGAAGAGGAGATACAATGGACAGATAAATGCCTCAGCCCTTTCCTGAATCCCAAAGATAGGTGGTGCATTGGGTTTTTTTGATAGAGGCCATACATCCTGTATTGGGTTTCCTCATTTGTATGTGTGTTTAAATGATTTTAATATCAAACCCAAGGTCTACTGCTGATTTAGAGTTCAAAAGAATCTCTTCTCTAGTCTAGAACATCCCTGTGTGGTTTGTAAGGAGGAGGAGGAGTTTCCAAACTGAAGGTGCTGTCACTGACAAAGAGAAAACAAATTCGCTGTGTGGATCCAGCAGGGGCAAAGAGCACAGCATGTGGCTGGGCTTCCGGATTCCGTCCCTCAGAGGTGAGACAGAGACAGCTCTTGAACCTTCACACTGACTCGTAACATTAGAGGACAGGGGATTCAGATCTCACAGAAGGTGGTGAAATGCAAAAAAAAAGTAAATGTTGACAACTGGACTTTTTTCCCATCAAAGACATTTAACCTAATCTCTAATGATTGAGTACCTAACCCTACTTTCAAAGCGCCATTGAATTTTAGGCAACTAGATCTTTATAACAAAAGATGAAAAAAACGGAAATATTTCATTGATCACCTGGGTTTTAGAGAGGCCTTGTCATTTAGTTTCATCATTTTTCTGGACCAGTCGCTGTCCCATAGCTGTTTAAGGGCAGCCACAAACCTAAGTGTAAATTTTATAGTAGCCATATCATAAAATTAAAAAGAAACATGTGAGATTTCTTAAGGCTGTATTTTATTTATCCTAACGTATGCAAAATATTGTCATTTAAATATGTATTTAATATACACATGTATTGTTGGAATATTTTTTTCCTTAGTTCATAATAAGTCTTTGAAACCCACTATGTATCTAACACAGCACATCCCAATTCTAACCAATTACATTTCAAGGGCTCGATAGCCACGTGTGACCAGCGGCTACCTTATTAGCGAACCCTATTCTAAACAATCATCACAGGACCATGTACAAAAGAATCCATCTAATCAAAAAATAGGCAACTCCTATTTACTGAGCACCTCGTACGTGCAGCCATGGGGCTGACAATTTCATATACGCCATGTTGTTTACTCCTCACCATGATTCTGCTGCGTAGATATCATGATCTTCTTTCTGTGGAGGGAAGACTGAGGCTCAGAGCAGTTAAATAAACTGTGCTCTGCTAAGTGTCAGGCTCAGGTTTTAAACTCAAGTCCGTGCTTTTAATTTGGCCATAGAGTCCATTAAAATCCCCGAGTCTTTGATAGAATCATGATGTTCACCCAAGACACACGTTCGCAGTAAGCAGCACAGTTCTAAAGCTGCTGAATATTAACCACTCAGGAGAGCAACAAGACAGGAAAGGGGCACCCCATCGAATCCCAATTCTTATTCAGTAATAGATGTGAAAGCATCTGAGAACAAATTTTATAGAGCACCTTCCTTGATTTTGTTTTTTGTTTCAAAGATTTTATCTTTAAGTAATCTGTACACCCAATGCACAGCTGAAATTTACAACCCTGAGATCAAGAGTCACATGCTCCTGCCACTGAGCCAGCTGGGCGCCCCCGAGCACTTTCCTGGGTAACAGGCACTATGGGGGAAAAAAAGAAGTAGACGGAATTAGCTGCCTCTGCCCCACCCCCATGCCCTCTGCCCTCCTCACCTTCTCTCACAGGAAATTTCCTATTTCTTTTTTTTTTTTTTTTTTAAGATTTTATTTATTTGACAGAGATCACAAGCAGGCAGAGAGTAGGCAGAGAGAGAGAGGGGGAAGCAGGCTCCCTGCTGAGCAGAGAGCCTGATGCAGGACTCAATCCCAGGACCCCGAGACCTGAGTTGAAGGCAGAGGCTTAACCCACTGAGCCATCCAGGCACCCAGAAATTTCCTATTTCTTGACATGCTTTTTTCTGACTCTCATTTGTGCATCTCCTCTTCACTGAGGTGGAAGATTCTCCCTTCTCCAGTCTGAGCGATTAACTCCTTCTCATCCCTCAAGATCTGGCTAGAATGTCACTTCCTACAGGAAGTCCTCCCTGATCCTGCTGGCAGAGTAAATCACTTTGTCCTTCATGGGTTCACAGCATCTTTCTATCTGAGCACTTACTACACATTTGTTTCTGGGGTTTTTCCCAGAGGGTGAGCTCCTGGAAGCAAGGAGAATGCTTGATTCAACACTTGTTGAGTAAGTGTCTAAAATATCAGTGATCTTTTCACATTTCTGCTATCTGCTATCTAAGCTATCTGCTAGGGTCTCCTGGTCCCTAAATTCTAGTCAGATTGATTCAAGTCCCGATCCTATAGATTAGGGAAACCTAAAGCACTTCCTCAGGATTCTCCTCATCTGAGAAGATGATTTTTACAGTCTTATGGTTAATTCTCTTTTTATGTCCTGACTTTGTCAGAATCACTCTGCTGTATGTCTCTTAGTTATGTCTTCAATTCTGCTCTGACATCAGCCTCCATACAACATACAGCTTCTCTCTTCTCCTCTCCCCACCCGCAAAGCAACCACATAACCATGTAAATAAGGCATCTTACTGAAGACCAAATGATCACAGAGAGGGGTGATGTGGCATACAACAGGGCAAAAACCTCAAAACCATGTATTAGATCTTCCAGCAACCCTGCTGTTTACCCTCACCCCCTATCCCCAGGACTATTACATTCCCACTTCTCAAACATTTCCCAGCCCCTCTCTCCAATCTTTTTCTGCCACCCACTCTGCTTCATCCTCCATTTTTTTTTTTTTTTGAAGGAGCCAAAACCCAAAAACCCTCTCATTTTCTCACATAGAATGGTACCTCTTTTCCCTTCTGCTTGGGCTCTTTCAAATACCTATATATTGGCCATTTTCCAACCCAAAGCCTTAACAATGTATTTTCCCCAGCAAAGGCAGTACCCTCTTAAGAAAAATCTTAGACAACAGTTAAAGAAATAATAACTTCAGTCTAGAGAAAGTGCTGGCAAACCTTTTCTGGAAAGATCCACATGGCAATTAATTTTGGCTTTCTAGGACATAGGATCTCTGCCATAATTCATAATTCATAATTATAATTCATAATTCAGCCACTGTGGCACAAAAGCAGCTGATACATAAATGAATGAGTTGGGCTATGTTTCAATAAAACTTTATTTATAAGAACCGGGGAGGGGGCAGGAGAGGCCCCAGTTTGCCAATGGGCAGGATCTGACTAAGAGACGATAGTCCCTGACCCTGCATCTGGAGAATGAATGAACCATCCCCACTCTCACAGAGCACCAAATCAAGTCTGGGAATCAGGGCAGAGATGTGAAAAGATCACTGATATTTTTAAGAGATAGTAAATGATAAATTCCAGAGCAATGGCTGAGGTCATCCAAGTGGACATTTTAATGAAATTTCTGAATGCAATAGTGCATGAAGCCCAGCTAACTTCTGGGTAGTGTTGGAGAGGAAGAGCTCCTTGCAGACAGGCTCATTTGCTGGGAGAACAGCATCATTTAACACAGGGGTCAACAATCTATAGCCCCCGAGGCCAAATCCTGCCCATCACCTGTTTTTGTAAATAACGTTTAAGGGACAGCCATGCCCCTTCATTTCCGTAGCGTCTCCGGCTGCTTTCCCTCTGCATTCAATGTTGTTTTGACAGACTACAGCCCACAGAGCTGAAAATATTTACTATCTGGCTCTCTACAGAAAAAGTTTGCTGACCCCTGATCTAGGACATTTCCAATGTGGGGTTGTAACAGAGCACAGACTTTGGAGCCAAATAGTCTTAGACACAAGCAGCAGGCCTGTCGCTCTCTAAGTGTGGCGCTGGGCTAGTGACTTCACCTCTGAGGCTAGTTTTCTCACTTATAAAATGAGCTGTTGTGTCTCTTCAGCGAACCAATACCTAAAACACTCAGTACAGTGCTCAACACACACGAAAACGCTATTTGCCTTTTTTTCCTCTTTTTCCTTCCACACAGCAACTGATTATAAAACACTATTGCATTCATTTGGTTTTAAGTCATTCCTGAACAAAATCGCTCGCAGTGTAGATAATAGTAGGGCAGGGAGATTATCACACACAAAAGGAGTTAGGGATAGTTTTAAAGTGAGCTTCAAGGGCATTGCTAAATGTGATTTTCCTTTCATGTTGTTCTTTCGTTTCTAAGTGGCCCCACACCAAGGCAAAGTGACTTTTTAAAAAGGAACGTTTATTGGTTCACATAACTAAAAATTTCTGGGCTGGATCTTTGTGCATGGTGGGTCCAGATACTAAAACATGTCATCGAGAATCTGGGTTCTGTCTCTCCTCCTGGCAAGGCCTTCTTCTGAGCAATTTCACTCTTGGGCAACCTCTCCCTGTGCAATGGAAAATGCCCACGAGCAGCTCCAGATTTATGGCTGAGGACAAGGGTCCACAACTCTAGTCCCACGGCCAAGTCCCACCCGATGCCTGCTTTGTATGGCCTGTGAGCTAAGGAAAGCTTTTACATTTTTAAAGGGCTGTAAAAAATGTAAAGAAATCTACATGACAGATACATATGGTGAGCTGACAAAACCAAAATAATTATTATCTGGCTCTTTACAGAAAGCATTTGCCAACATAGCAGCTCCACTACAAAAAGAACCATTCTTGTCCATCGTCTCTAGTAAAAGACCCCAGGCAGCCTTGCTGGGACCAACTCATTTTCCTGCACTGCCTTGCGGGCAGTTTTCTCTTGGTCTGTCTCTGATGTCAGACAGAGCTGGATGGAAGGCTCCGCTGATTTTCTCTGGAGCCCTTGAGTTTGTAACTCTGTCCATTTCTCAAATTTTTATGTAACACAATCTGCTGGTCTTTTTGGTGGTTTCTTTTTGCTCTCGTTACTCCTTTCTTACCTTTAATCACTTCAGAGTTTCTTATTTTATCGTCTGTATCTGAGATCTGAGTTTTGGAAAGATTTACATCTTCTATTCATATGCCTTCTGGCATGGATTCATGTGTTTGAGGTTTTTAAAATCTTGGATTGTGAATTCATCTTAAGTGGTGTCTGATCCTCGGGAATCCTGGAGCTCCAGGTTTGGGGGTGTCTCTCCAGTGAGCACCCCAGCTTTTGCCGGGAACTTTGGGAGCATCTAAGAACTGTTTCCAAGGCAACATAACATGTGGAGGTCCCCAGCACCCTACAGCAAGAACACCTTTGAACCCCAAAGCTAGTGAGGGCAGGCCTGGGGTTTCAAATCCCCCCTCCCTCCACCTTGCCAAAACTCGCTCCAAGAAATGCGAGCATGCCTGACATTTCCTTTGGTCTTCTGGGGTCTTTTTTCTCTTTACCCTTCTACTAAGGGTAGCAGCTTTATGTGGGCTATCAATTTTTCCTTCTGTCCTGGGGTAACCATTAAATCCCGAGCTCCCTGGTTTTTGAGATCATCAAATACCCCCCCAAGCAGCCCTAGGTTTAGCACGTAGACTGTAATCTGGTTTTTAGTTTCCATTTCATTTTTGGTTCCTGGGATTTCCTTTCCTTTCTTTTGAGCCCAGTTGGACATTTAAAGGGATGCTAGCTCTATTTTATACTGCATTTCCAGGTGTTTCATAGCAGGAGGGTTTTATGTAACGCAATCCAACACCTTGCCGGAAATGAAATCCCACTAGGCCCGTGAGCCGGTGTGAGACCATGCCAGCGGTGTATACCACCTGCAAATACCTTCCTCTGCCACTTTGATCGCCTTGAATAGCACCTGGGGAGGTGCTCGCCAGAGGTTTCCTGGAGGGGATCTCCTGAGTTACCAGAGGGAGGAGCAAAGCCTCCCGCAATGGGCTTCATGCATAGACCTCTTCTACTCATGAGTAGAGCAGAAGCCTTGTGTTGGGTTCAAGAGGATAAGCTCTAGAATCAGACAGTCTAGATTTAAATCTGAGTTCTCCTTCCAAGATGGGTAACCTTGAGCATGTCGTTTAACCTCTCTGCACCTTCATGTCCCAGCATGCGAAGGAGGAATAAGATAGAACCTTCTTCAAGAGGTTGCTAAGAGCGTTCAGTGACCAAATGGGGGCCAAGGGCCTGGCACATGGCATCCTCTCCAGCAAGGGAAGGTGAGCCTCTGTTAGGTTAAGGGGGAGCTCCTGTGCTGGGAGAAACACCCGTCTTCTCTGAGCTCTCACCCATGAGGTCAGTGATGGAGGGACGAGAGCTCATAGGAGAGATGTGCTCCTTCCCAGAAATAAGAAAGGGAAGAAGGATGTGGGAAAAGCCCAAGGTCATCACCTTTGTAACTGAACAGAATTTGACCCAGTGCTCAGGGAAAAAAAGAAAAGAAAAGAAGATGGTAAGAAATGTTCTTTTGAGGGGGGCCTGGGTGGCTCAGTGGGTTAAAGACTCTGCCTTTGGCTCAGGTCATGATCCCAGGGTCCTGGGATCGAGCCCCGAATCGGGCTCTCTGCTCAGTGGGGAGCCTGCTTCTCCCCCTCCCCTCTCTCTGCCTGCCTCTCTGCCTACTTGTGATCTCTGTCAAATAAATAAATAAAATCTTAAAAAAAAAAAAGAAAGAGGGATGCCTGGGTGGCTCAGTTGGTTGGACAACTGCCTTTGGCTCAGGTCATGATCCCGGAGTCCCGGGATCGAGTCACGCATCGGGCTCCCGGCTCCACGGGGAGTCTGCTTCTCTCTCTGACCTTCTCCTTCTCATGTTCTCCCTCACTGCCTCTCTCTCGAATAAATAAGTAAAATCTTTAAAAAAAAAAAAAAAAAAAAAAAAAAAAGAGGGACGCCTGGGTGGCTCAGTTGGTTAAGTGGCTGCCTTCGGCTCAGGTCATGATCCCAGCGTCCTGGGATCGAGTCCCACATCGGGCTCCTTGCTCGGCAGGGAGCCTGCTTCTCCCTCTGCCTCTGCCTGCCACTCTGTCTGCCTGTGCTTGAGCTCTCTCTCACTCCCTCCCTCTCTGACAAATAAGTAAATTTAAAAAAAAAAAGAAAGAAAGAAAGAAAGAAATACTCTTTGAAAATGTGGAATTGGATGAGGATTCCCTAGTTTGCGTACACTGATCTAAAAATGAAACTCCACGGAAGGGTCTCAGGGGCTTCTCCAGTCCCAGAGATGTCACCCTTCATTACGGAGGCTGTGGGAAGAAAGAGCAAAGCCTGTCTGCCTTCATGCAGGCAGGGATGAGGCTGGAGAGAGCCAGGGGTCTCCTGACCTTTGCCACTTGGGTCTCTACATGCCCCCACCCCCAGCTCCACACCTCCATCTGCTTCTCATCTAACCCCTAAGTCATCAGGAGGGAAGTGCCATGCAAATTCCTTTCAAAAGGAGAACAACAGACCACCAGAAACTCCTAAGCTTTTTTCAGGGAAACTGAAGCTGTTGAAAATGCAAGCAAGGGTGTAAAATAGAACTGCATTTCTGCCCTAGACTAGAATCAGCACTGTTAAAAGGTTTTTCTTTAAGTATTTCTACAACAGTTGGCTACGGGAACAGTCATTCATCCAAACAACTTTTCAAATGGGTCGTTTGGTACTGCCCGGTAGAAGTGTGTCGATAAGGAAGCGGTCCTCCATTGTTTCCTCCTGAGAAGTGGACTGAGCACTGGGAAATGTGCTTCTCACTCAGCACGGGCTCAGTTAGCAGCCTGAGAGGCAGAGAGAAGCAAGAGAGGCCAGATAGCAGCAACACTCCTTTTCTTTTTTTTTTTAAGGTGGTAGGAGCAACTCTCCATGAACTTGGCCCAACATTTTGTAGGTTTCAGTTAAATCCAGATAAAAATTTGCTACAAAGTTCATCTGGCATTTTTCTGCTGTATTTTGGGGTACAAATAGAAAATAATGCACACAAATTTTTTGTCTGTGTTGTTCCCCTGTAAGCACATAAATCTTTTCGTTGTTACTTTTTCTTTTCCATATGCCAGTGTCTCTACATTGTCACAACTTCAAATCCCGTCGGGGAACCTGGGTGGCTCAGTGGGTTAAGCCTCTGCCTTGGGCTCAGGTCATGATCTCAGGGTCCTGGGATCGAGCCCCGCATCGGGCTCCCTGCTCAGCGGGGAGCCTACTTCCTCCTCTCTCTCTGCCTAACTCTCTTCCTACTTGTGATCTCTCTGTCAAATAAATAAATAAAATCTTTTTTAAAAAAAATAGAACAGAGCTAGAAGCTAGAGGCTGAAATTCAGGAAAGAACACTTCACGTGAAGACATGGAGATAATTACAAATTCTGAGAACTGCCCATCCTCGGCATAAGCCGAGAAGTAAGTTCCCTCACAGAACGAACGCAGGGAAGCCATCACCAGGAATGCTGCTGGCGGGTGTCTGAATCGGGTGTGGGATTAACACACAAGACCCTAGGTCTATGCCAACTTTAAGATTCTGTGATTTCACCTGTTAAAGATAACGTTTGCATAGTATTTCAAAGTTTTTAACAAACCTCACGATCTCATTGATATTTTTAAATGGAGATGACTTTTTCTGACTTTAGAGTGAGCGGAAGTATCAACAATGTAGAATTTCGAAGGAAGATGAACAGAATGAAAACAAAATAGAGATTCTCCTCCCTCCATATCTAAAATATGAACAGAAATAATGAAAACCAGCAAAAGAAGAAAACCGGCAGCAGCACGCAAAACAAGGTCATGTGGACCACCTAATGTCCTGTCCTGCAAAAAGTGAAGGACAAGAAAGGGGAGATTTTCAAACAGTGTAGCTTCTAACACTGTGTTCATCCTACAATCTTGCGTTATTAAAAATCTTAAGAATTTTCATCATAAGCTCCAAATCTAAGAAGCAAGCTAGCAGAGTGTATCATTTCCCCTGAGTATTCTGAGTTAGAGAACAGGTGGATACGACTATGAATTCAACATACGGGGGCCCAGAGAGAAAATGATGCAACAAGAGAATGATCTGGGCATACGAGACGGTATTTGGGGGTACAGTTGTTTTTTTTTTTTTTTAAGATTTTATTTATTTGACAGAGAGAGAGAGAGAGAGAGCCCAAGTAGGCAGAGCAGCACACAGAGGGAGAGGGAGAAGCAGGCTCTCCACCCAGCAGGGAGCCCGATACGGGCTCGATCCCAGGACCCTGGGACCATGACCTGAGCTGAAGGCAGTCGCTTAACTGACTGAGCCACCCAGGTGCCCCGGAGGTGGAGTTTTGAAGGTAGTTAGGTTCCAAAGGAATTATGAGGGTCAAGTCCCCATAATGGGATTAATGCCCTTATGAGAAGGGGAGGAGTCTTGAGCACAGCGCACTCTCTCTCTCCATCTCTCCCCAGCCCTCTCCAGCCCTCTCTATCCCTCTCCATCCTGTGGCAATACAATGAGAACATGGCCATCTGCAAACCAGGAAGAGGGCTCTCACCAGGAACCCAGTTGGCTGGCACCTTGGACTTGCACTTCCCAGTCTCCAGAACTGTGACAATTTTCTGTTGTTTAAACCACACTTAAAGTGTTGTTTAAGTTTATTGTGT